>JAUOBX010251519.1:0-11506 GCA_032360705.1 Eupentacta quinquesemita
TTCACGCACGGTATTGGTTGAGTGGATGGACAAGCATACTGGTACCGTACGTCAACCTATATCAACACTCTATTACAATCACAATTACTCCACAATTTCCTGATGTCTTGGCTCAAATCATGGGGGGGGGATATGGTATAGCATATCCCCCTCACACTTTTGGGTGGGGGGATACATCCCCACATCCGCCCAGGATCGCCGCCCCTGCCTGAGCCTCATCCTTTGCTAACACGTTGCTGAATTGTCGCTGCTAACATCCTAATCCATGCTGATAATATCCTAAAATTGACTGACTGTTTAGGCCGAGCCTAAGGACCTAAATTTCCATCTCTCCTATCTCAGTAACGTAAGCACACTTCCACATTCTCTGCCCGTGTTTCATAGACATGCCGCCGAACAAATGACTTGATCTCCCCCGGCAGATATATTGCGAGGATGGTAATACCGGTGAAAGCTGATGAACTAGACAGCTTGAAACCGAAATATGTTGCTCAGGTTTTGATTTATTAATTTCAGACCTATTTCCATTCCTAAGAGTCTCTCGGCTGGTTCTTGAGATCAAAACGAGTAGCTAAGTACATAATGATGGCTGGAAGCGATGTGACCAACCACGTCAATGAGCTGTGAAGAGAACATCCTCACAGTCAATTGACTGCCTTCCTCTCCGGCGAAGAGACACTCGGCAGAGTGGTTGAAAAACGTCTGGCTCCATGACGTACCACCGCCTTGTATAATCTAGGGTGAATAAATATATCGTTCCATCCCTAGTTATCTCTAGGTGAGTATTCCACCATTTTCTCCGAGTCACATTGAACGTCGACTGTACTTTTCTGTTTACGTAACCCCAACGAAAGCAGGCAGTATAAGTTCCACAGCATTAGGACATTATACCTCGTATGAAGTATTGAGCTCGGACAAAGGTTATACTGCCTGAACTGTCTTCGTCTCAAACAGGTTATTACCTGGTTAATATATAGGCATACCTGGTTAGCTCATGCCTAACATTGATATATAAATTGACACAATTTGGTGACATCAGGAAGTATTAGTCCATACGATTAATCTAAGACCTGCAGGGTATTAGATATTCATCTCTTGTGAACCACCCCTTCGTGAGAATATATATATAGAAGACGATCAATCTTGTCGTTCCAGCTATTACAGTTTGGCACCGTTCTGTGACAGATATACTACTACGAGCGCAGATATGAAAAGAAATTCATGTTGTTGCACTGTATGCATGTTTGTTACCTGTTGAATAGACTGGAATTCCCGGACGGCAGACTAACAATATTTATACTTGTACTTGTAGTTGTGACTGACGTGATTGGGAAATAATAATAATAATAACTCAAATAGGTAATAATTTCCTAACTGGGAAGATATGACCTCATGAAACCTGCTCACATTTCATTCTACCTGCAAACTACATATATATACTCTACTCTATATATGCGATACATAAATAGAGATCCATCGGCGGGAAAACGTGGACAATACAAAGGTTGTATAATAAACTGACGTAATACTAGAATGTTCACTCTAATAGTTAATTGGGCACAGGTTTCATTGGTCAGGTCCACGAACATGCTGGACAAATAGCAACTGATTGTTATTGGATAATCTATCTCCTGAAGATATCGATGCAGCTCTGCCAATATATTCAGGGTAAATGTTATAATAAGGTCGGCACATCTTTGCTGGATAGCTTACCACGTTCTAAATATGTCAGACAATAAATTAATGAACAAATGGCGAGAGTACGGTGACAGAAACGTGAACACAACAGAAGCAATCGCAAAAACTGACGTGATAATGGAATTTTGACTTACTGCTCAATCGGTTGTTGAGTGATGTTTCCATAGGTTGGGCGCTATGAACATGCTGGCTATATAGTATTTCGTGGCTACTTCCTTGTAGATGGCGGAGCAGCGATTTACGGAGATTGGTAGTTCAGTATTTACTGTTGTATCATTGTCAAATTGTTGAAGCACCTCAAATTTTTTTTATCAAGTGACACAGATAATAGATCGACATGAGGAACAGGCATAGGATATGCATCAATACGGACTCGCCTTCACACGCACAGCAACAAACACAAGTAGTGACTAAACTACGAATATACATCTAACTATAAACCATCATGAGAGGAAATTTACCAAGAATATGCCCTAAATATATATGATAGAAGATAGACAACCAATGTATCCTTCCAGCCATAACATACGGAGCAGAAACCTGGACGTCAACATAAGGAATGGAGAGGAAATTTGCCGCAGCCCAACACAACATGGAAGGAAGCATCTTAAATATCACCTACAAGAACAAGGACAACTATAATACATGTATCAGGGAGCAAGCCTAAGTACAATATATCATGTGGGTTATTAAGAGAGGAAGTGGGACTGGGCTAGTCACATCAGTTGTAGTCAGGTCAATCGGTGAAGCCCTAATACCACACACTGGACACCATATACGGGAAAAACGAAACAGAGAACGCCAAAGGAAGCGATGGAGGGATGAGCTACAAAACTACTCAGGAGAGGCCCATCGTTCCAGCGAGCCCAAGCGTACGCTCATGGAGACGTCATGCTGAGGCCTCCATTCTGCAGTGTTTCGAGAACGGCTGGAAAAGTAAGTGAATAGTAAAGAGTATAATATTGTTTTCCAGGAGGTGAGCGTAATAATAGTATATCAGCAGCAACAATGAATATACTTTAAAAATAATTTTCTGGCTGGATGTAGTGAGTGTTAATACAGATATTTCCGACACGACTTTCCAGCAATGTGGTCAAAGTGTTATGCTGTATTTTGGCGAATCAGACTGTAATATGTAACACAACTAGTATGTTTCCATTCTGGTCTTACCACTGCATCAGTCATTCCACTTACATGTCTTCTCCTTTTTTATTGTGATTCTGGTTCAACAATCGGAAAAAAACACTCTAATCAAGATGACGATGGTGAATCGCTGGCCAGCAAGTTGGGGATAATTCCATAGTAATTATATTCGTGGATTGTGCTGTTTCTATTTTAGGACATATATATACCACAATAATATTTTTGCTTCAGGTCACAAAACAGCCAATAATAATAATAATAATAATATATACATTTATAAGGCGCAAAATACTAAGGTTTCGATGCGCCGAAACAAGTAGGAAAAGTACAGAAATAACAGATGCTATTGAAACAGAAAGGTTTTCAGCCTCGATTTGGCGAAATGTACTCTCGAAAAAGTACGAAATGTTCTTTGAAGTATGATACGAATTATCCAGAATTCGTCCATTTCTCGGTCTCACAGTCTCATGAAACATTGTTTCACTGTCATCTGTTACCGACGTAGCATTGAACATTTACTGACTGTTAGGCTGCCTACACATTTCTGTTGCAAATGTGATGCCGAATCAATGGAAGGCAACTGGTAATTTTACCTATTGGGCAAAAGAAGACACATAGCTTCGTACCTATAGAGCGTGACGGGATGTCGTAAAAGGAATTCAATGGATCATTATATAACTGGTATTCCTATGATTTGAAGAGAAGGCAAGATGTTACAATTGCTCACTCATGAGCTTGCTTAACTTCTACGTTTCCCCTTGGCGTTTGCGCAGTTCCCGAACATAACTTAAGCTAACTAAACAATAGACCAATCCCATCCAAATCCATCGCAAATTCAGGTCAGTAAATAAACAATTACAAATGGTAATTGGTTTCTATTGAATATATCCCATAATACAGAACAAGGTCAGGTAAAATCGTATCACGAAATGCACGCCGTGTATCTCTCATCACTCCTAATGTAATAACTGCTGCCTAACTGAAATTACCCAAGTGAAAAAGGGGAATTAGGTTAATTTCGGAGGGTAAGTTGCTTATCATTGAACCTAATTGAATAATCAAAGATAATATATGCACATATAGTTACAATGGCACAGATATAATCGTTCAACAGCTGAATTTACAGTATTTTCAACAGTTCTCTGCCATCAAACCACGATTATATGTGGAGTATGTACATCTGTCTTGATGTGAACAAAATGGTCCAATCCTTCCTAAATTCTGACGGTAGCCAGTGCGTATTATTGACTCAGGCAGAGCTATCGATGGTATTAGTGAGTCTCAGAGAAGTCCCAAGATATAGTGTGCCGGAAAGAAGCCAACTCAATTATATTTTCACCCATATTCTGATAAAGAGAGCGTTATCAGTGTGGCCAAAATTGTCATCTAATCCCTTTCGAGGTGTATTTCTATTCTCAGCGTCTTTACGCTATCTTCGTTTGCGTGATTACGAATGATTATGCTTGTCTTTTGTTAATTATTTGTTATGGTGCATGCGTCAAATAGATTTTTGTTATAAATAAACGAAGGATCCAAAATTAACATAAAACATAAGTATTTTTTGAAATAAGTGACAGCAACTAGGCATTGTCATCCAATCTCCAATTGTAAAGGTAAAAAAAATGCTAGTCAACTGTAAATACAGATCAGGGCAGCTATATCAAGTATCGTGAGGAGCTGTAACAGAGAGCCAATAAAGTTCGAAGGATTAGAGTTTTGTACCATTTATATTTTCTAAAATTCAATTTTTCAATGTTTTCGAATGTTTCCGCTTGCCAACTATGAACAAGACAGCTAAGTATTGTAAGGAGCTGTAACGGGGAGCTTTTTGAGAGTTTTTACATTTGTATAGCCATTTGAATAGGATGAGTATTCCTCGATAATTTGCGATCTTATTTTAGTGCTCGTCGTATTTTACCCTTTTTCTGTTTCTATGGATTCCCACGTTTTAGTTGCATGGAGTATATATATTATATTGTTCATTTGGAGCTCCTGTGTTCATACACTTTACATTGTATTTGTGCAATTGGTTGAATAAATACAGTTATCTATCCAAAGAATACAGTCGTAATAACATTGACACTTATAATTCTTTGTCAGGTTTGTGGGAAGGAAGCAATTTCCATAAAACGCGCTCCATCACCCAGTTCCTCTCTACTATAAACAATATCACATAACTGACATTGAAAACACATTTGAATCACCCTTCATGGGTACATTAGAATTCAGTAATAGTGATTGTATTAGGACGATAAAACAGCCAATCCCTTCAGACGACACGATTTTGAAAGAATGTCTCGTTCGTATTTCATCTTTTTTTTTTTCTTTCTTTTTTTACCCGGTTCTTAGGCAAGTTGTTGTCGCAGAGAAGATGAAAACGACTTGATTTATTATCTGCACTTGTTGCATACACGATAAACAGGCTGGTTTTGTCCGAGAGAACCATATAGGCCTGAACTATAGAATACATATAGCAGAACAAAAAGAACTCGACTGTAGCACCGGGCATGCCAGGAGGTTGGTGAGCATCCAGGGTGGGCTGCATTTCCAGGCAGACAGATGAAGCATTACCGCCGAAAGCTCTACTGGAACCAATGAGTAAATACGGCAGCAATGGAATGTGTGGGGCTGCGGAGAATATCGGAGCAACCACTGGAGGTAGGTGTATGGAGTTGCAGAGAAACGACAGTGGAATGCGCTATGTCTCCGTGACTGTCCAGGAAGGAACGCTACTACATGGTTAATACGCCCAGCGAGGGGAAGAAGTCACCAACCTGGAGATGAAAATTTAGTGGCTACCAGGTACGAACTCTGGATAGAAATCGAGGTCTGAATCGCAGTTATCTAAGATCAGCACAGCATTTTACGAAACCAGTATTGCCCACACTACAACATGTACAATTGGCAACTAGGATGAAGTGTTGAGAACCAAACAATAGAACATCTGTTGTCACGATACCAAATGGTGACCCAATCGAGAGTACCTGGTCCGTAACATCAATCTCAGCTGCCTTCAAACGGGGACATAGAGGCAAGTTCACATCAGAACAGCTGGGGTTGCACGAGCCTTAAGCATTTGAAAATACACTCCAAGGTCCTAATAGGACGATCACAGGTAGGAGACTGGTCATGTCGATATTCCGAATGATCATAACATCAGTTGCAAAGGATCATAGACCTCCCAGAATTCGAGTAGGATTTCGAGGTCGGGACATGTAAGGTACATAAAATCATCAACAGAATTTGTGAAAAATAATATTATTATTGGATAACAAAAATAAGTATTGCAACCAGCGAGGTTTGCAAAGAAATCAAACAACAGCAACAGTACCATGGTACATACACAATCCAGTTAGGAAGCCAGTTTAATTTCAACGAGCCCCAGTTATCAGTGGTATAACACACTCAATAGGATGTTGAAATCCCATCGTAATTCATTTAGTGGTGTCAGCGTCACTGTGAGCAATGTAGTATAGATCAGCTGAGGGATGATTTTGTCACGAGTCCTAGGAAGAAACAGTCTTACTCGGGAATGACTGTACAAAAAGTGAAAATATAGTTCGCAGTTGGTAGACTTTTACCCAACAATCTGAGTCACTCTTCCTGAGTGGGGAAAATACTACAACAGTAGGCTAATTGAGAGCTGTTAATACATACAGGCTATACGACACATAACATATATATGTATCATATTCTTGTCATACCTATAAATGCAGTATATTAACATCTTGAGTACAATACCAACTCACTGAAAAACAAGTACAGGTGGGCTTTGCTTATATTCTAGGTCATGCAACCCATGCAATTTCGATAAGATTCTTTAGACAGATTTTTAATAGGAGCGTGCGTCCATTTGTTGACGTCAAACCAAACAAAGATACTGCGTTTTAATTAGGTTGAATCATTCGGTAACGTGTTGGTTCACTCGTGTATAGGCAAACACTGTAGCTGACAACCTAGTACGACTTGAACGATCCTTTCTTCTTCGTCAGTTTCACAATCTGACAGTAGCTGAGAGTAATATATCAATATATGTTTTACATAAACAATTGGATATAACAACCAATACTCACATACTGTCTGCCTAGAGCATTGCATTCTTCTGTGAACTGTATAAATGCATCCACTCAAATGGGAATATATCGTATTTTGAACAGCGTTACACTGACCAAGTTGCCTAATATTAGTGCAATGACAGAACATCGAACAGTCGACTATCATTATAGTCAAAACACCGACAACGCGTTTCCTGCAGTCCATCCAAATATAGACACGAGGATCTGCGCCCCTCTTCCTTTTTTTATCTAATAATATATTCTAAGTTACGATAAAACTCCCTCTTTTGGAGTGTCTGATGTAGTTATTTTCTCCCGCATATCCACCTCTATTTATGTGTTACCCGTAATAGCGGGACTTTTCCGCACCGCTAGGGGTGACATGTTTTCCAACGCGTGTCAATGCCTGCAATGACGTACATTCAAATTGGCTCTCATTTAGCCGACTAACAGATAACAACCTTTTTCTAGGTGACTGACTTGATGTACGACCATGCTCGAGAAGGTTATGGGTCAAGTTTCATCACTGTGAAAGGACATTTTTATAATGATGGCTGACTCAATACTCAACCCCATTGGCTTCGAGTAACTGACCGAATTACCTACCAAATTGTCACGCTCTGTTATAGAAGCGCTCTCCCAAACTAACCTGACTTGCCATCTTACTTTTTCCGAACTTGTTATACCAAACAGTCCACGGCGTCGTCCAATGCGTTCCTCAACGGCCCAGCTACTCACACCTCCTCGAACAACTCTTCCACTGTGGGCAATAAAGCGTTTCGAGTGTCTGTTCCGAAGAACTGGAACCGCCCCCCTCATAACATCAAGAAATCTGTATCTCCGAAGCTATTCAGCAGTTCAGAGCGGCTATGAGAACTCACCTCGTCGCACAGCGAATTTCCTATGTCTTACTTTCTTCTACACCAATCGTATGTACGTTGTCACATTCATTAGCAATACTTCTTCTCAAATTATCTATCTATGAGCTCAACATTGATGATAAAACACATTAACCTGAATATTAATTATTTCGATGAGATTGAAACCATGAAAATGCAGTACATGGGCCATATCCTTAGGTCAACCAGTACCCAGAAACGTGAAAAGTAGACGGGGAGAGCAATATGAGGGTCAAGAAGCAGATGGTCGACAGGTATCGGAGAAGTAAGGCCTCTTGAAAATAGGGAGAACGCAACTGAGAATAGACACAATGACATTAGGAACTGAACAATCCTACACGATTGGCTGGTAATAGATTCTCAGCTGAAGATCCCTGTCAGTAGGCGTAGGTTTATCAGGATGCTGTCCAGTCCAGGCGGCCAACGACATAATACCAAGTAATCAGGAAACAAACTCCGTTATTTCCATAATTCATGTACCACTGAGCAAACAATTCAGAATGCAATTCGTTTGAAGCTGTTTTGAGCAAGGTGTTTCCCACTCAGCTTGGCCTACATTTATTCAGGAAAATATATCCTAAACAATATTTTTATCTAGTATTTGTTTTCAGTTTGCTCATCATGGAAACTTAATCTACGCAAAATAGAGATTACTTACAATCTTTAACAATTATCTTATTTTGGGGGGACCTCACCATGATGCAATCGTATTTCTGTCGTATTTTTATCTACGCGACCGCTTCGCTCCGTTCAGTTCATTTGTGAACGCAATACCAAAAGTACCTGAAAGCATCGAACATCATAACATAGGGGTCGTTGAGGTATTCTATCGGGCCAAAAAAATTCAATTGCCTCATTGATCCATCAACCACACAAAGTTTATTGCCATCTCCGTAGCTAGTTTACTGGATGACACAAAGCAGACACAACAACTCCGGGAAAGCAATTCAGAGACAGTCGTAGGGAAATTTTTGTGAAGGCGGATAGACGTTTTGTCAAGTAGTAATTGCGCCTACAATCATGATAAATAGATATTCCAGTATTAGATGACACATACATTCATTCAGTATATGTGCCGTTGGTTGGATAAGGTTTTCGGATATATCTACAGTACAGTATGTAGTATAAACCAAATGCAAGTGAACAAAATTGTTTGATGATGTGTAAGTGAACTGCAGTTGTGGACGCATATAGGTTGTAGTTTTAGGATCGCGTTGCGACGTTTTCATCGACAAACTGCAAATGCGTAATAGGTTCTGATTGCTCATGTTAATTACAAGATACGCCAAGACCAATGTCGCATTATTTTGCGGTGCATCAGCCAGTTTGACGCCCATACAAGTTTGGCCACGGGTGTAGCTGCGTTTTCCGTCGTGCTATCTCTTCCCCTCGTTTGCGCATATTCAAGGTCTCCAGCTCCGAATTGGACCTCTCGTGGGTCGGGGGCAGGAGTGTTCCGTGTGGGCGGGCGTGACCAATGCTACAGCCAGAAACATTTCTTTTGAACTCGAATTGGTGCCGGAGCGACCGTAAATCCGTGGAGTTTAGTATATGATCAGAATATGTAAGTTTTTGGTTGATGGCATTTTGCTTCTCTGCCACGGCAATTCGAGTAGCCAAGTTGAAGTTCAACTAGATATGAACTATTAAATCAGCAAATTATTTTAGAGCGCCGGATCCAAGCTGCGAGTCGAGCCCTCGGCTCCCTTTACAAACGCCTATATGGTCAAGGCATGACATCGAGAGGTCGACTAAAGTAAAGGTCTACAAGGCAGCAGTTTTTTCCAACGCGCCTCTGCTCAACCTAGTGCAACGAACAATCGAATTGAATTAGACTACACGTATACACAATAGGACATGTGCTGATTGTTGTAGGTTTGTAATATTTTAAGATATATTTCTACAGTAAGTATAGTTTAAACCAAATACAAGTAAAACCAATGTAATTGTGTAAAGATGGTGCATATCGACAAACCACAGTTGCTTATGTTCGAATGCGCTGGTTCATCCCAAGACAACCCAAGTCGCGATATTTCGCCTTTGCATCTGCCTATCTGGGGTCCATGCGAGTCAGACCTCCGTTGTAGCATGTACACGGTCATGAACTCATGATATCGTTTCTGATTGTTTGCCTGCATGTCAGACTTCCGGTTCCAGCTCCGCCCAGGAGGTTCTTGTGTGTCCAGGGCATGAGCGTTCCATGTGACAAGGCGTGATCGGTGTTATTGCCGGAATAATTCTTTGGACTTGGGATTGGTCGCGGAAAACCAGAGAAGAAATGATTCCGTAACTGAATCAACATCTGGTATACGACGTTTCGGCTTTGAATAAAGTAGTTCAGCTGAGTAGAACTATTATATAAGCAAAATATATGATACGATATCAGTATGATGGAATATTTTTTTAAAGAGTAGAATGTAAACGAAAAAATATGGTCAAGTACAACTCGTGTATAGAAGTTATAGATGTAGTAGTAGGCGTTTAATAGTTTGTTATCTCATTCGTCTCTCTAAGGTTTTGACAGCAACAAGTTCGGGGAAAAAGCAACAGAAGAAAGAGAAATATCAGCAGAAATTCTCTATTTTTGATGTCAGAGTTAGAAGTGAGCTGCTAGAATAATTAACCAGCTCTGTGCGATTTGCCCTGTATGCGAACGCCTTGTGATTTGGTCAATTTGAACTAGAAGGGTCCTATCCGGAGAGCAATTAAAGGCGGACCTAAATGTTAAAGATAAACGTGGAGTCTCTGTCACGTTTCGCTATTGCTCGATTTATTAGGAGTGCATACGAGGTACGTTTATTGCCACTGATTCCGTATAACAAATTGAACAGCATTTTGCCTTTAAAAATACAATGAAAAAAGAACCCGTCAGCGGTATGCAATACACTTCGTGTAAATTCTCATCATTTTTGAATATCACATTGACAAGAGTATTAGACATCAACTCTTATACATGAATTGGTAAAATACGGATGGTATAAGAAAATTATAAAACAGGTGATAATGTTAACTATTGCAGTTTGATAAAACCACATGCAGGACAATATTATTTTATTTATTTATCTATTCATTTTCTGTACAGGGTAGCACCTTCAGTGAGTGGAACACTGTTTTACCTGAAGACTGGAAATACAAAATACAACATAATGGTAACGGAACACGTAGCATACATATTCACGAGAAATAACAACGTGTCGTAAAAAGCAAACAAATAACACAATGAAGGTCAGGATCGAGTGGCCCTCCCAAATTGAGATGGGAAGAACATTTTGGAAGATGCTTGTCTAAGTTGGCTAGGGGGTTATTCCACTCGAACGAGCCTGTATGAGAGATACTGATTTTACTGTGATCAGAACGGCTTCTTGGAATCACCAAACTGTCTGAAGTGGGCGCTCTTGTACTGTTATTGTTGGAATTGTTGGCAGTGGCGCACATTCGTTCTGGAGAGTGGGGGAATGATACTGGGACACCATTTAAGCGGAGCGACCCCACAGGTTGGCGCGGAGCGTACAAAGGTGAAATGTGTGGGTTTCCAACCCCCTAGATGGTAGCAGATGGCTTCTAGAGAGTTGTTTCAGCTATATGCATTTGGTTGTGATACATAGTTTCATGACACTGTAAATGTGACTAGCCAAAGAACTTCAGATTATTCTTTACAAAAATATATTTCACTTGTCGATTCCATTTTCGCCAGAATTTCAAACAATCCCT
>JAUOBX010251630.1:0-11505 GCA_032360705.1 Eupentacta quinquesemita
CTCATCCACGATCAACACGGCCAGGATTCCTCGATGAGCCTTCAGTGGCTTCCTGAACCTGTAGCAATCGAATCAAACCATAACCTCTCAATTTGCGTTTTTTATGATACATTTATATATTACACATATAATACGATACATATATATTTACAAATACGTAGTGCACCAGTGCCATATTGTTATATGGGTGCTGTTCGGCTGGTCAGCCCCGGTCACACCGCAACGATAACGAAGAAAATCGGATGGGCCGTAACCCAACGGGTTTCCCTTTTCCCGGTCACATTGTAGCAATAACCATTAACCATTAACTATAACTATTAAAATGTTCCGTTCTGGCGAATCAGTCAGTGAGTATATTTCCTATCCGATAACGATAACTAGAGAACTTTTGACCAATCACGTCAGGAGTTTACGTTGTTTGTAAACAATCTATATGAGCCAACTCAATGCCGTGGTACCGGATTTGCATAGCCAACGAATCCGTGCGGAGTTTATCGCTACAGTGTAACCGCTCGGATTTCATCGTTATCAGGTTATCGTTATCGTTTCCGTAATCGTCGCGGTGTGACCGATGCTTTACACAGTATTGTGACAAATTTTCGTTGAACGTACAACAAAAAGGTAAGTTCAAATGTGCGGAAATACAACTGAGAACTACCATATATGTGGTAAAGTATTTTTCACACTCATATATTGGCCAGTCACAGTCATGACAACATTCATCAAAAGTTCCCCACATTCTGAAAGTGAACGACCGGATATCAATAACAAACGTAGTATCATCTAGAAAATATTAGGTGAATTCTACAAATGACCCAAGTGAATCTGTAATCCTGCTGTTTATGAGGAGTACAAAGTTCCAATTCTCTGCGGGGTTCGAATAAATTGATTATTTGCGTTTGGAATAAATGAGGAAACTCAAATTACCTGAGGATGGAAAATAGCGTCTGAACAAAATCGATAAATGCCCTCTCTTTTGTGCCGTAGGCAACATGTATAATTGTCGTCCTGAGTGGAAATTCAGGCACGCGCCTCATCACCCCATACGGTATAAGAATACAGACATTATAGATAGGTACAAAAATCACATTTTACATATGTCATGATATATTTCGAACACGCACCCGCCAGTCACAGTCATGACAGCAGTCAATACAAGTCTGACTGAATATTAAGAACAAACGTAGACTAGAAATTATTGAACGAATTCCACAAACGACCCAGGAGAAACTTTAATCCTGCTGTTTATGAGGCGTGCAAGGTTCCATTTCTCTGCGGGTTTGCGTAAATTGATTATTTTCGTTTGGAATAAATGAGGCAACTCAAATTACCTTGGGATGAAAAATAGCGTACGAATGAAACGGATACATACGAACAGATTGTGCATGTCCAAACATAAAGCCTCGAAGTCGAATATGATAAGATTTCATCAACACATTTTATTTTATGTGCATAGGTATCATTCATATGTCGTACGTAAACATTCGCATCTGTATTTTCACGACTGAGCGCAGCATATGGTTTTTAAAAATAACCAGTAGTACATGTGCGTGGTAGAAACGAAAGCATTCGAAATCAACAGCTCTGCATAATCTATTTCAGAAAAGAATTTATGCTTAGGCCCTACTGGAATGGTGTTTTGTTATAGAGCTTGCGGCACAAAATGCAATTTAAACGTCATTAGCTGAACTCAATATACTCGCACATCTCTCTGGGATATACATCTATCATGGGGCAATAGAACGGAGAGACTGATACATACCAAAATATTGCGTGTTGCAGGAATACATCGTCAATGGTTTGAATGAAATGAGTGGGCGAAGAATACAGTCATGGTTTTTAAATGCACATGGGCATTCTGTGGGAAAAGAACTGAGTGATTTTTCAACGATGCCCAGTCATTTATTTGTGCACGTACATTTTATAGGCTTCAACAACAGGGAAAACAAATCTTAAATAGCAGAAATTAATTATATTCTTGAAACTAACAAATAATACAGCGAGCCGAATGTAATCAGTGATTATTACGTATTATTATCAGTAGAATTGTATATCTATTCCAGCTGATGTACGTGGATATGTATGTCTATGCGCATAGACTATTGTGAATCGTTCACAAAATTTATGGGTACACATAAAAAAAAACGAAACGTTAATTAGTATACACCAAAAGTGTACAAAATATTGTGGCATGTGGAACGAATAAAATGGAAGAGACAACCATTATGGGTATACTGAAGCTACTGTAGTTTATGTGAAATTGTACATCTGTCTAAGATGTACCTATGGATTTTCAGATTTCCAAAGAGGGTTTCATACGACTACAAATTGACATTCGATCTTAGAGTGCGTGATCTGGTGATAGACGTGAACATGCGCCCGAGTGTATCCATAAAGATGAATGTTGAAATGTTAGTGTATCAGGAGACTATTTCTGCCTGTCTAAGGAAGACGACTTCCACACTATTGTATCTACCTGGCGTGAGAGTGATCGTATATATCTACAGCGAATGTCCTGATTCTACCCAGTTGTGTGAAAATGCCAGCAGGCTGGAGTCATAATCGACCAAGTGACATACAACTGCACTCCAAATCCACACCAACCAAATAGAAAAATGCCTGCCAGTTTTTCCCCTAAAAGACGATATCGATCTACATACTTCCAAACAAAAAACGTAGCTGTTCGGGGGAAGACGTTTTTCGTGAATTTCGCTGTTTGGCGTATTCCTGGAGGATACAGGACAAACGTAATATACATCAGGCATTTCTAGGTTCTGCCTCCCGAAATGCATCTAGCGTGATATGCTCTTATTTGCCGTGGTTTGCTTGGGAATGTGTGAGTATCATAGTTTACTTATGAATGAATCAGTTGGATTTGATTGGATTTGATTGATTCAGGAACTTCGGGAGGCGTCTCGGGAATCACTCAGAGCACTCATCTTTTCAGGAGGGAAACATTGAAACGGAGTCTTACGGAAGCTGGTCTTCAGTCACCACAGTAACTATAATGTGGACAATATTACCAAATAGAAAACGGAGATTCGTCGGTGTATGTTTATTCCCCACCATACTGCACACTTATTCAATCATGCACCGGGGCATTGAACTGGACAAATAAATATAAATCATGCGCTTTACGTTCACATTTGTTAAATGTTCATCAGATGAGACATCAGTATGTACTATGTATATATGTACATATGAATATCATAAATAGGTGAACAGACGCGAAATACACTGACAAGATATCTCGTTAGAACCATGAACCATGACGATCGGAAATTAGATAGACATTGATGGATATTGATTATTCCACTTATACGGCCCAAGCGTAACTGTGGTCCTTGAGTTTATATTAAGCAATGAGGTTTTACATTTTAGACCCATATTGCATGCTAGTAATTGTGCAATTGTATATATTTATAGTGCAGTCCAGTATAAAGTTACAAATGTTGCGGTTACTGCGAGTATTGCGCACATCACGAACATATTGTATATTGAGCATATATCTCGTAGGTATATCTACAGGGGAGTCCACTTAACTGGATTTTTTTTCAATCCCTTGTGTCTCGTACACCCTGCACACTCTCTTATGCAGCCCTCAGAATTGCATGGTAATATGGGCTTGCCATTTTAAATGCTGATTCGTGATTCACAATTCTGACTATTCAATAATCTTGGTTTATGAGATGCAAGTGTGCGGGTTAGGCCAGTTCGAGTCATGGTCCCTTCAGTCCTAGGATGACGCATGTCATACAGCGCACTGAAGTACTTTTTTTCGCTGATCCCAAAACCTACAATCGTTTCCATATGAACCAACATCTTGTATTTAGCGTGCACCAATTGCTATTACGGGGCTACGTCACTTCAATATTATGATCCTGGATACGTACATTCAAGGACTTCCAAAGCTTTGGTCATCTGACAAAACCTCCATTCATTGGTACACCCTGTGACGCGTGACAGAGACTTTTCAATTATGAACGAATATCGACTTCCAGAAATAATCACACCTCCCCAACACTTCATCCGTACTTTCTCTCAATTATTGACACCGTACTGTCCATCGGAGGGGACATTTCAAATGTCAGGAGAGCGATTTTTCGACAAATCATGAGCTATTTCGTAACAATTGCTGCAGGCGTGAATATTAATAGGATTCAGATAATAGAAGCGAGTGCATATTCGGACGATCTATAGGTCATCCAAACATGAAATACGACGTGTCCTATTACCCCTGAATTTTCATTCTAAATATATGGAACGAAAAGACTTTCGCTGGTTACAATGTCATCCTGTCTGAAAGACGTATTGGTTTACGATATTTGTTAATCCCCAGCCCTAAGAGTAACAGTAAGAAAGAATGCAACAGATTCTCATCATTAAATTCGCCAGTCAAGAACACATTGCTATGAGATGTGAACTAATTGTGTTGAACTATGGCAACGACCACGAATTTGCTGCAATGTATGCCAAATCGCACACAGCCTTGTTACACCTTATATGGGTTGGAAATAGTCATACCATTCCAATGCTCTCCAAAAATACATCATCGGATGGGTTCCTTGCTCCCAATACTAAATACGGAGCTGAGTATGAGCAGATGGGAGCCTCCCTGGATAATTATATTGGCTCATACATGTGGTGGATAAATATTTCGAATTTTACGTCTTCTTCCCTTCAATCCATCGTTCCCGTTCCTTCTCTTCGAAATTCGTTTGATTCTAATCAGCCCGTGCATGTAATGTATAAATACTTCTATAGGCCTTTGATTAGTTGTCTTCAGTTTGTTCCATCCGAATCAAACATGATGAATATTATCTTTGAGTGTTCTTCTACATAACTAATCGAAAAAACATGTGCTGAGCAAATAATATGGTCTTTCTATAGAAAATCCATCGAAATCCAAATATGTTGTAAGCTATATTATGAACATATTATTCCCAATAACATCTCAATTACTATTGTGTTCTTTGAGAGTTCATTTGTCAAAGAAATACACGGAACGACAGTCATGATATCAGTATAGCAGGCGACAACATTAGAATTGGATACGAAGAAAAATAATATTGCAAAGAAGAAATCGAAACCGAGACGAAAAAGGTTAATCATAATACCTCAAATTCCTTGCTAACATTTTCGTCCAAATGCCTACGGTATATGCACATAATCAAGAATAGTATCATTTTAAACCAGGAGAAGTTATCCTAACACAATATTGAAGATAGCTAAATTTATACGATGAGCCTGTGTTGATCAGGCCTATCCATTCAACCCATTAGAACTGGCAGAAAGTTTAGATTATTTTTTCATTTTCATGTTTCGCGTAGTACATATGCTGTTTACACGCATGTCTCTCATCCAACATGTATATTCTATCGTTCCTACACCGTTTTAACTCAATACTAACCCCACATGACCTGATGCATGCGTTCTTGCGAAAACTACATTCAGCTGTGTAACCATGCCATTGTTGGTATTCTTGTATAATTGCAAATGGGTATACGTTCGGCAGTTTGAGTACAGTACAAACTGCTTTTAGTGGCATTGTAACTGTCGAGCATTTCTTAACAATTCCGACCAACCGTGTAACTGAACAGAATATTTGCGTAGTGTAGTTGTTGTTACTTACATGCCTCTTACACACCATTTATATTCTATAACTCCTACACCATGACCATGCCACCTTACTATGAGCCCCACATGACCTGCTACATGCAGTTCGTGCGTAATACATTCAGTTGTGAAATCATGCGTTATCAGTTTCTCATATGCCCACTAGCAGAAAAGACTCTGTTATATTGTAAGGCTTCTGGGGTACGTTCCGCGGCAGTTTGGGTACAGAACAAATCTCTTCCAAGTAGGCCTATTGCATATAAAAATAGCAACCTTCGTCTCATCCCAGTCGAGAATTCCCCAACTATTTTTGCTTCCCCCTTTCACAGAAAATTAAACGCATTACTTCAACAATCCACGTGAGGCCATTTTCACACAGTGAAATCGATCCTCCTAATAAGAAGTGTTAATTATTCCTGACATTTTCTCCTCCAGAACACCCACGAATTCCGCCCGAGTTAGACGGATGGGTTATTTATTCTATGCAACTTTCGACAGTTGCTTCCAAGGCCACCTCGGTCAAGGTTCTTAGGTTTTGACAACGAGTTTATTGACAAGATTCACCTGCAGCGATGTACGATAATAAACAGGGGCAGGGACGGTCTTTGCATGCGTACCATGGTCTGCGCGACTGTTAGCTATTCTAATCCAGCGCTCTTACATTCATTTTACCCCACCGCGCGAGGGCTATTACTATGTAGCAGGAAAACAACGTATAAGTGGTTCTGAAGTTCGAATTACCCAAACCTCGTGACCTTCATTATCTACTAGATTATGCTTCGCGATGATTCGAAAGGGTACATCAGTTGTGTCAAATATTTAATTCTGCTCATCATACTGACCTAATTTACATTTGTTCATATTAGTTATGCAATCTGCACAAATGATTGCAGAGTATTTTACGTATCTTTTATACGATGTTTTGTGGGTTCTACACAATTTGAGATTGAGTTCATTTGGAGATCTCATTAGATCTTAGAGAGATCAATTACACAATAGATGAGCACGTGAATAATGATTGTATAACATTAACATTAAATATAACATGTATAGCATTATGCATCCACAGAACAACTAATTTTAAAAAATATATGACAATTTTCAGTATTCTTTCAGTAAAAACAAGTAGGCTATAGCCCGCGTTTCGAAATGGCTGTTATGGCTTCACGGATAATTATTGCTGAATTTGAAATAGAGGATCAATCTTCATTAGTTCGTGATCTCCGTCGCAAATGATTCACCTATAAGGACAATGATGACAAACATTCCCCGTAATGTATAAACGTGTAAAATTGAAACCTGATAAACCTGAACTCTAGACATTATGGTTGCGGCAAGGACTGAATATGAAAATGTACCACACTACATGCGACAGGTCTGGTCAGTATTTGTTATTTGATCGTGGAGCATTGTTCTCATATTCCCAAGATGACCAGATGACCTCACACTGACTTTCTACGGAGGATGCTAACGCTCCGTGTATGTGCTTACCTCAGTCCTTTCGCGCTTGATATCGATCGATTTCCCAGTCCAACATGATCCTAATGTCGCTGCAGCACTTAATCACTTATTCTCGTCAACCTAGAGTACTTTGTTGTAAGCATTTTCAATTACGAGTGAATATCGAGTTCCTGTCATAATTGCACGTATTTCACACTGTTCCTGATTCTCCCTCATTTAATGTCGCCATGCGTTTCGGAGGAGTGAGCGATTCAATTACCACGGCATGGCATGACATGAGAGATGGCAAACCACACATATCCTGAGCTCTTTGGGAGGATTCCCGCCTGCGAGAAACGAATACTACAACATATGTAATGGCTTCGATTGTACCTTCCTACTGTTTCGTGGTATGATGGCAGTCCCGCAACAAATGCGTACAATTATGTACGAACCTTCATGGATTTAAATTGCTGTTCTACGTTCCTCTGCCCATTCGTTGCATTACACTCGGAACTGGCTATCAGAGACATTTACAGCAGTAAGTCAGTAGTGGCGGAGTAATGAGATCAAGAAGGGTGTGTTCAGCTCCCCACCTGAGGAAATAGCGTATAACTTGATACCTCGTTTACAGGGTCGATGTTGTATTCGACTCTTCGGTGTAGAACACAAATTAACAGTGCTAGTGCATTGACATGCCTCGCTAGCTTACCGTATCACATGATAACTACTGTTTATTTTCACAAAACGCATCCCACAAATCTATATAGTTGTTGGGTTTTCCCTCCAGTCAGTAATAACTAGTCCTTCATGTTCTCTCGAATTGTTCTGTTAGTTTTTTTGCAATTAATGTTATAACTCGATGTCCCACGGTTCGTTCTCACTGTTCCTGCAGAGGTGGTGTAAGGTTCGTGTTCGGGAGTAGTTCCTGAAGGTATTCTTGCTTGTTCAAAACGTACGTTCCCACAACTCCCGGTGTTCGCTAACAGTGGGTGCAGGGAGTCGAGTGTACGTATAGACTTAGCGTCCGTCCAAGGATCAACACGAATGAGGGCGCTATATGACTGCCCAATGACTAGCCCTACTCATTGCCAAGTCAGGGAGGTTTCAATTTTTTTCAAAATAGTGCCACACGAAGAAGGAATTTCTGATATGAATAAAAACTCACATATTATCTAATAGAAAGATTTGGGCGCGAATAGGAGGAATGAAGGAATTCACTACTTACATGTGTAAATACAACAAAGATATTTATTTGGTTCGCTCTGGTGGTCATCGTACCTGGACTACTGTATGAGGTTATGAACTACGCTCTCCTAATTTATGAAAGTTCCACAACAATGAAGTTATTCATTGTTGAGTTATCAATGAGTTATTCCTATAGGCTATAACATCATTATACCCGTACCCTCACACTTCATTTACGATAGGTTTGCGTACCATGGGATGGTGTGTGAATGGTAGTGATAATATTGATATCCAGTCCTCATATGGCGCTTCGCACTGCTAGAAGCAGTCTCAAAGCGCCTTACAGAACATACTCCTGATCATTAGTGGCTTGTCAGATCCGCACGATATAGTGCATGTACCCATCCAACCCATCATCCAGTGACCTGCTTTTCAGAGTTCAACAACTCATGAACGTGCAAACACAGGATAGGCCCAGTTGCTATGCATGTTATCGGATTCAGCGAAGATATTTCGTTATTGGAGGTCAGAAATGAGAATGAATTAGTATTCAATTTAAATATCAAATGACAAAACGCAACATCCTGACAAGATGCGAAAACAAACAAAGCCTTACTGCCCGTTACAGTGTGGAAGCTATAATTATGTGTCTTGTTTTGATTTCACACGGATCTATCTATGAGTCAAATTATTGCGAATTGAGGTCTCACGCAATGTAGCCTACAAGAGGTATATGTTAACTTGATTATTGTAATCGTTAGTCAGAACAGCATCACGTAGCTACCACTTTGATTATCTTCCAAATCCTGCGCAATTTAATAGTAATAACAGTATAATAGAATGAAGCAGATTCCAAAACTGATTCACAAAAGCTGGAATACCTTCGTAAATATATATGTATGATGTGAACCTCTGTGTACAGATAGTACGGTACATAGACATGCATGCATTGACTAGCGGGAATGATGCGTTATGCTAGAAGATTATTGACCTTCCAATTCACAATATCAATCACAATTGGCTCCGCTCCAGGAGACATGATCTCTGTCGCCAGAGCGAACCTGAGCGGACTTTGATCAAGGACACCTCTCGTTTCAACTGATGTGAGGTCATGGAGGTATGCCTGATTGAGCAGCAGCCGAGGATGGTGATTAATACATAATATAAAGAGCGGATGCGAGAGGTTGGTCTTCGAATGTACCAGTGACGTACGCACAGATGGTTGGTGGTGCTTATACCCCTATCTACGCGTCACAATCAAATCCAAATGCCGGTTTTGATCATTGAATCCTCACTCATCACTCCCATCTTTAAGTCCAGAAACCTGGGGTTTATATTCGATCAATGTTCGACCTTTCATGATCAAACTTTTATCTTTGATTGATTGCCCTTGCCAAAAAGTACCTCCCAGCTGAGGCATCATCCACACTCTCACATGCATTTGTTACTGAAACGATTGATTCCTGTACAGTTTGATTCTGTACGGGCTCCCCCAAATGAACCGTTTACAGGAGCGACCAACCAGGCTGCACATCTTCTCTCACACCGGTAAATATGACTATATAACTCTTATTCTTCGTAAACTGCACTAGCTTCCTGTTCATC
The DNA here is from genome assembly GCA_032360705.1 of Eupentacta quinquesemita. Classification (NCBI taxonomy): domain Eukaryota; kingdom Metazoa; phylum Echinodermata; class Holothuroidea; order Dendrochirotida; family Sclerodactylidae; genus Eupentacta; species Eupentacta quinquesemita. The sequence goes on from JAUOBX010251630.1 coordinate 9,850, forward strand.
AGAGGATGCAGTTCAAAATCCTCACACTCGCTCACAAGGTTGTTCATGAGACTGCGCCTCCTTACCTACCATACCCCAAACATATGCAGTCTTGCAAGCTGCAACACTCGCTCTTCCCTTGTGCCATCACTTCTGGAGAGGAAGAGGGATTAAGAACAATTTGTCGGAGTCCTTGCCTCTAGTGTTGACGCCCCTCGTTGTTGAAATACCCTTCCGATACGTTCCACTGGCCACCAACATGCTTTCCAGATGCTTATTAAGACCCCATTTTCGCGACACTTCTTTTTAATGTAACTGTTCCCTTTCCTTGTAAAGCGCCACTGGCAAGCTTTGAGCTTTAAGAGGCGCTCTATTAATGTGTGTATTACTATTATTAACAGCTCACTTGTTGCCTACTTGGATAATAGTGTTCTGACAAATTACCTCCTAATTTGTTTTCTTTTACACAGGCGCTGTATTTGCCAAAGACGGTTCGGACAGGAACCTGGAGCAGGCTTTCAATCTCGCTATCGAGCTTATCAACAGCGGATCACATGATGTTTTGCCCAGCAACACCACCGTGAGACCAGTAATAAAATATGTACAGCCCAACGATTCCATGGATGTATCTTCTCATGGTAAGTGAAAACATTTCGGTGATTACATACGAGTATTCTACATTATAGAAATGAGTTAATGTTACCCAGTAACACCAACGTGAACACCATCGCGAACTGTTATAAGATGTGAACCGTCATGCAAATCCATGGAAGTATCCCCTCATGGTAAGTGGAAACTTTCAGTGATTGCGAGATTCTTGGTTCTACTTGAGGTAAAGGCAAACTATAGGCTAATCATATAGAGGCCAATACAATAATCTGAATGTATATAACTCATGAACAAAGTCTGATAGAGCTGTTGACATATGGACAGATTATCAAACGCAAATGAGTTACCAAGGTATCACAATAATAGTATCGGTAACAAGTTGTTATGACTATAGTTTCAGACTCAATCTGACAATCATAGGTAGGTGTATATCTCTATCAGACATTCTGTAGACTATGACTCATCTTGACCTGTCAGATGTGATCGTTTAATAATTTTAACTAGGTCAATCCGTACGGCTTTATCACTAGCATAGCTATTGCCGATCCTCTAACTGACAATTTGTCAGATAGAGGAATGACAATGGTTATGCCTGATATCATCTCATATACAGGTGACGAGCGAGCGATACAAAAAGTGAATCTGAGAGACAATCACTGTTGTTTCTGTAGCTGTGAAGATGATGTAGCAGACAATTCGGATGTGTTATTACTAAAACACACATGCTCACAGTATTGTTAACATCACATTTATTGTAAACAAACTGTTAACAATGTCGGTCAATCATGTATGTTGAAATAGCTACACTTTAACGATCAGTCACTTGTAAGACCTTGAAGAGGAAAAATTAAACGGGTCTAAACTGTACAGAATATGAATTTGCTGTATCTCATATATCCTCGTCAGTTACTTGTTAGAGCAGCTATCCATATACATTATCTTTGTACAATCCACGATATTCATCACTTATGACCACGGATATTTTACCACTAACAACAGTGCTAAATGACTTTTTAAATATTCATTATTCACACTATACATGCTTACAGCATCGTTATACTACATTTA
>JAUOBX010251741.1:0-11504 GCA_032360705.1 Eupentacta quinquesemita
CTTTCTAGTACTTCATGCGACGTTCGTCTGCCGTCAAAGTTTGGCAGTTTGTCCGGAATTGCATTCCGCAGACTTTCTACTATGTATATTTTGACTGACTCGGAAGGAAGGTGTATTTTTCTGTCAAAAACTGCATTCAAATTGCTATTTCGGAGTCTGATACCTAGCGAAAGTGGCGCTATGCTAAATTAAAATAGAGCATCATTATTGATGGAGTGATTATAGAACGGTTACCTATCATTTTATATACGTGAACGCCTTCGTGGCTGGATAGCTCATCCAGCCCTGTGATGGCGGGTTCAAACCCGCCATTTGTTTTTTTCATCCCATATGTTCAGAATTCGTTTTTTCACTTTTGTTAATAAATTTTTGTCCACAATCTGCTCACCTGAAACTGTCAGTTGGCATAAACACTGATTTTGAAGCCTGAAAATTTCCTTTTTGTCTCTCAAAAATATAAAATGCTCTCTATACAACAGAAAACTAAGCATTACAACTCTAGAAGGCTTCATGGAATGAAGCCATGGAATGGCTCTTATTTTGTCATGGAATGGCTCTAATTTGTTTTATATATTATAGAATAATTTCTCAGCTACTCATCGGTACCTTTCCTGTAAACATCGGGTGAACTGTTGTGGCGAAACCTGCCTTCGGAGTTGGTTGTCCGGTGAGAACATCTCGCGAAACTAGTCAGCGATTGAAGACAATTTTGTGAACATTTGACTTCTCGAGTCTGGATTCGCATCCAAGGATCGAGTAGTAAATAAACGAGTCGAATTTATATGATGCAACTCGGCACGCCAGATCCAATGAGCCATACCTCGAGTATTGCGTTATTGAGTTATGGTTACTCGAAAAATCTAGTTACTAACCCAAAAACTAAACAAGATATGGAGAAACATATTGCACCATTGTGTTTGCCGCCCAAACTACCACTAGCAAAATGAAAATAACACACCCAGGTATTCCACTTATGGCCACTAAAAATGCTAAATACTTCAGTTACCACCGCCTGTATCTCCGAAATTAAACAAGATATGTAGACAGATCGCACCAATTGTGTTCGCCACCCCGAACTACCACTAGCACTATAAAACTAACAGATCCAGGTACTCAATATCTTGGTTAGTTTTATAGTCCTGCACCATGACAGGAAATTAGGCGTTAAAACTTTTCTATTGGTGGGAATGAAAATTCCTCATAAATTTAGGGAATAACATTGATAATTGAATCAGTCCATGCCTATATCAGTCATGGGGAGACTATACTGAATCTATGCTGAATTTTTAGTCTAAAATCTGCTCACCGAAAACTGCACCAGTTGGCATGAACACTGAATTCATCTTTCAAAAATATAAAATACACTCTTCACAACAGAAGTGAACAAGATAGTCATAAGGTGGTTGATAAATTACCGCATCAGGAAGATTTGTAATGAGTATTCAATTGTAGGAACATATTTTGTGGTTAATTCACAAATTCATGAGTTTTAGTCCTGCATCGTGACAAAAAACTGAGCTTTACAACTTTTCCATTGGTGGGGTCGTGGGGATGTAGAGAATAACATTAATAACTGGATCTGTCCATGACTATATCAGCCACAGAGACTCATTGAAATGAATTTTGAAGACTAAAATCCATCATCCACATACAACAGGTTCCAAAAGTATCTAGGAGCCGACTTGGTGTTGGGGCGACTAAGCTCGCGTGAGCTACGTACTGCGCTGGCGGTAGTTCTCAGCACTGGATGAGTCGAAGCTGGCGTGTCAGTCGTGCGATCGTATAATCGAAACGACTGTTGTACGGTTATCACCAGCGATGTTTTGCATTGTATGTATGTATACAATGATCTTCCCGTTCGGGAACTCGTACAATCAGTATCGCTAAAAGGCGGCGATCTACTGTGGAGGGGAAAGGGTGGTGTTGACGGGGACGCAGTGCATTGTGCCCCAAATATTTGAGCACATTTGCTATCTTCCGATCGCACATATATAACGATAACCATTGATTCAATGCTATGCCTTATGACCGAAGTACTACAATCATGGTCATAAATTTCATCTGCTGGTCAATAATGTGCCAATTTTTTGGCGCTTAGCGCGCATGCCATCCCGTCTCTTCTCCATTCAAATTCATCACATAACATTAGGCACATGGTAGGTCTTACGTTCATGACGGTTTATAATTATTTTGTAGCGTTGGCATCTTTTTTCTGAAATGAACACAGCCTTTGTTAGTGACTGCCGGATCGAGTATATGAGGAAGTCAGGAAACCATATGCAGAAAGGCGTTGGAGACTGGCTGACTGCATGCTCATAAAATAATTCGTAGAGGAAATTTGGGTACACACTTCAGTGCAAATAGGCTACAATTGGTCAAAGAATTGAAAAGTGAGTGGGCCAAATTATTTTTGGCATGCCCAAAATATGTTGAAAAATCGCGTCGGTTACATTTTCCTTCGGCACTAATTAATTAATTATTGCCTGAAAAATGTGTTGCAAAAAGTGTAGCATGTGTAAGTTTGGGATCAGGCGGTTCATGTGTTCATTCTTTCCTGTTCAGGAGACGTTCCTCCAGCAGCGGCCTCACGTGTACCGTCTTCAAGTTGAATGGAAAGGAGGCCTGAATTCACAACTTCGACGATGAGTTCGGCCAGGTAGGTTTGACATTGGAGTAAGGTTGGGATTGAGTTGATTGTTATTATTATTATTTTCATTACATACCTCCCTCCACAAGTGCGCCCCATCCTGTCACCCAGCAGTCATTATAGGTCGCCGCTTCCGTATCCGTTGACGTCACGCAAGCGCTTGAAATGTTCTCGGAAAACGTCACCCGCTCAACCAATCGCAGGACTGCTATGTCGTTCTCGTAGGTAACAGAATTATACTCTGGATGAATGAACGTTTGGACATCTATTTCCTTCGCAGAAGAATCATTCACATGATGAACCCCGAGAACGATTTTGGAAAACAATCCGCTGGACAGTTATAGAGAATAAGAATATTAGTGTTACTGTTGGAATAAAACTCTTCTTTATTGTTCAACTTCAGTAGTTGGACTGAAGTGAAAGTGAAAAGAAGTGAAACGTTCACACTTTAACACCTAGAGCTCACTAAAATCTTAGGAAATTAATTTGTCATATAATAATGATATATTCATTAAGATCTATTCATGCTCCCCTTGACCCTTGCTCTATCGAACAGGCAATTTTGTGTAAGCGTGGGGTAGACTCGCGGGAGATGAGGCTGATTGTCTATGGCTACCACTAAGTAACCAACAATATACAAGTTGTTCCAAGGAGTGCCAATTTACTTTGCGCAAAGATGCCATCATCATCACGTCCACGTGACTCAAACTGCAACCATGCAGTGGATCAGTCTCGTTACACATGCAATCGGCGAGAGCTCCAGAACGAGTTGGAAGAGTGGCATTTTGATATGACTAGCCTCCATGAAAGTTGCTGGACTTGGACTCCTTCTTGACTACATGGCTCATTTTGCTTCATCCTTGGATACTCCTGGCAGGACCGTCATCGTACTTCGGGAACTGCCGGATTCGTGGTCGTCACCGCCGCTTCCCAGCGGGCGATCTCGTCTATCGCGTCCCGTCCTCATGGGACTCGGTGTGTTCGAGTCGCCGGCCATGACGGCCACGTAGCACTTGAATAGCACAGTTCCGCGGGTACCCCCGGAGGTTAGAGGAATGAGTCATGGTTCAAGCCTAGTCGCTCGCTTCGAGGAGGCCGGGTGACTGGAAGCGGTGTGGGGATGCGGCCAGGTCTCTTCGATGTAGGGTTGACTGGGGTGAGAGGCCCACCGGAGTTAAGCGCCCCCCCATGTTCACTGCTGGATGGGACAGTATAATAACTATCTACTACCATCATCAGCGAAAATTCAAAGCTCCAACACGTCGGGCGGTTACATGACTGCTGAACAGTTTTATTGTAAATTATCACTTCCATGTTTTTTTTTTATTCAGGATCAAATGATGAGTCATAACATACTCAGACAATAAACATGATACAAATGTGTGTATTTCAGATGTTTATTTATCTGTATTAATGAGGAAATCAAATACTAGTGTCGTATTCCTCACATGACTGAGTCTTGTCTACCCGAATGTAAACATGGCAGCCATTGGGATGGAAGGCCTACTTCATTATTGGGGCAAAAGGCCTCATAGGCGGTTTACCCCAATAATATAGGCTCTGTACCAAAAATATGCACCATTTTTTAGCTACCTGTTTCACCTAATCACAGTTATTAGGATATCACATACATAGGGAAACAAACTGAATGAACTCCCATTATCATGCAAATGTGATATTTCATTCAATTTGAATATACATCACAAATACAGAATATGTCATGCGAGATCAATACTAAAAATGCTCACGTAATCCGGTAACGCTGCTCTAAATTGGTCAATAACATTCAAGATTAAGGTTTGGTGGGAGTTTGTCGCACACTATTCATCGATGACCTCACCAACTCTGGTCGTCGATCTGGTCACGTAACCTCCTACCCAGCGATCGATATCGATCGGTATCGTATACGGTTTCTTCCAACTGTGATGAGTCAATCCAGTGGAGTCGAGTTATCGTGTTAACAAGCCAGGCATCACATACACACACATATACATACATACATTAGCACATACACGCACACACACCAGACACACACACACACACGCGAACACACGCACATATCCATGACTGATTGAATTCCTTTGAACTTACACACAGTGGGCGGCAGTAATAGCCCATTGGTCAGCAATCAGAGTAGCTCCACATTGTTGGAATCCTTCTTCATCTCTGAGTAATCCCATCCAAGGCCAGTCCCCGAAAGTTGATTCCCCTCCACCAACTATCCGAGTTCTGGGGGCACGTCGACCACACGATGGTGAGTTATCTGTCAAATTATGTAGGGAAATATCATAGCTAAAAATCGAAGAACAAATGTATCTAGGTGACCAGGTCAACATTATTATGCCTCGTCTTGACTCAATAATCCTGTGCAGATTCATTTACCTCCAGCCTGTTCACATACAAACAGAGTATGGCTAAAACAAATTGCGCAATAATATGTGACGTAGCATTTGAACTATGTATTAAATTGGTAATGTTCATAGAGCAGTATGATACTACTAGTATTATGTAGCTCCATGGTAATCTCATGAATTGTTTTTCTATTAATAGTGCCTAGAAGTCAGTCGATTATCAAGCGCAATCGTGAACGTCCTGGTGACTGCAAGCAAATACCGGCACTGTATGATATTTGAGTGTAGGAATCGTTAACACAGGCCCGAGCCCTATTCAAATATCTTCCACTGAGCGCATAGCGAGAACGCAATATGCACCATTTTAAAGTATTTGCTATAACCCGACCAGGACTAGAACCCCGGTCTCCCGTATGCAGGTGTGGAAGGAGAAGTCCTACCAAATGTGCTGGGGATCGCCCGATGTTCATAAGGACTTTCGTTCATAAGGACTTTTGTTCATAAGGCCTGTTATTCATAACGTGTAATTTCTCGAGAAAAAGGTCCGTTATCCATAATGTTAAAAAAAACAAAAGGCTTAGTGATTCCTTGACTCCAATGACCAATGATGGCCTCAACAATAGAGATCATGTACTTTCCATGGGACACCCATATATATACCACACCACAGTGGGGTTTTTGTAATTGCCTGCTCAGATTGACCATTCTGAGATTTTCAGACTTTGACCTCAGATGACCTCTGACCTGAACAGAGGGATCATGAACACACCTACCAAGTATGAGCTTGATCCATCCATGCGGGGTCGAGTTATCGTGTTAACAAACTCAAGTTGACCGAAATATTGAGTTTTCACTATTTCCTATTTCTTGCCCAAAAATTACCCCTTGTTTACACCCAAAACGATAGGGTTCCCGTAATGCCCATAACAAAGCCGCATACCACATTTCAGCCTGATCAGACTGAGCATTCTGGACTGATGCTGTCAACAAGATTGTCAGACTTTGTACTCTGTTGACCTCAGATGACCTCTGACCTGACCTCAAAACAATAGGGATCATGTACTCCTCGTGGGAAACACCCATACCAAGTATGAGCTTGATTCATTTGAGTGGGGTCGAGTTATCGTGTTAACAAGCTCAAATTGGCCAAAATATCAATTTTTCACAATTCCCTATTTCTTGCCCAAAAATGACCCCTGGTCCGCACCAAAAACAATAGGGTCCCTGTACTGCCCATAACAAAGCTACATACCACATTTCAGCCTGATCAGACTGAGCATTTTGGACTCATGCTGTTAACAAGATTTGTAGACTTTGACCTCTGTTGACCTCAGCTGATCTCTGACATGTCATGACATGAATTATTGCGGAATGAAAAACAGCATGTTACACTCACTAATGGGAAATAACACAATAAACAATCTGATAATTTGATAAATGGGCCCTACTCTGTGATTCCGGTAATTTCCCAAGTATACTTCAGGATTTCACAAACAGGCCTAAGGGCCTGCAGGATTTCATTCAAATTGTCCATATATGCTCTAGAAATCCGTATCTTCTCCCCAGGTTGAGTTACCTGTGACATCTACTTCGACCGGAAAATCTAGTCAGCTGATCGCGCAATGATAAAACCCGCTGGAACACAGGATCGCCTGAAATTGGTCTATATATACCTCTTCAGGATAGTCACATAATAACCCGCATTCTACAACGCCCAGCTATCCAATAACTCAAATACTGCATTCTGATTGGCTAATCGCGTTCTCATAGCCATCCGTTATTTCAATTTTGCGATAAGGGGCAGCTGGTCCGAGTAACACAATAATCCACTTGTTTTGTTGAGTTTCGTTGCGTCAATGACTGTTGAATTCACACGTCGCGTTCACATACGGAATGTGCTCCATGGTCGAATCACACAGGAATTGGTATACTCACTGAGGCATTAGGCAATCACCCATGTTCTGATTGTTTGTAGGCCTAATTGGAACGCAAATGTGGTCCGACCAGGCTTTGCGTGCGCAACACCTATATAGCGCGTCTCCACCGCGACGGATTCCACCGCGGAGAACCCACGCACTGATGGATCAACCCATTGCACGCGCCGTATAACGTATCGCAGTAGCGTGTAATGACACCGTTAACGTGAAGGTTGACCTGTCGCTCAATATATATTTAGAGATACAGTATCTCTAGAGAGATTCCCTGTTTCATTAATTAAGGGGTTGTAGAATAGGTATAAACTGCACATTTTCGACTTTCACTGTATCATAAACAATCGATACTCAAAATTCCGCGAAATAACTGACTCGGCTCCGCCTCGTCCGTTATTTAGCAAAATTTTGAGTATCGATTGTTCATACTCCGGTTAAATTCTCACAGCTGCGCTTTATCCCTTGAATAATCTTTTTTTTTCTTAGTACCTCTGCAGTTGGTTGAGTCCACTGATACGACGGCAGAGAACCCTGTCATGGTAACACTACCGTCGCTGCTGAAGAATATCCACATTTCGTTCCCATCAACTGTAATGTCATCAGGTATTTCGGTGCCAGTTGCATCTAACAGAATGGTTGAGCCGTCCATGTAATCAACACCAGATCCAATCGTGAGGAAATCATAACCGTTTTCAAGGTCGAAGGAAGCGAACGACAAGGAGAGCGTCGCCGATGTGTCAGTTGCCCTGAAAATCCAGACGATATTGACGTTGTTCGGGTATTCTGACGGAAAGTTGGGGGAACTGACTTCCAGACAGTCACTGTTAGAAACCGTGGTTACCTCGACTGGAAAAAGATATATAAGAGGAAGAATAAATTGTTTGGGCAGTAGCCAGTAGCCAGTGGGGCCGGGTTTCTTATTATTGGCTAATGCCAACACAAACATGACAAAGAACACATCAAATGTTCATATAACACTCACTTAGCATATATACCCTTAGCATATAGTGGCCAGATGTTGACTCGGGCACATGTTATTGGATTGAAAATATCAAAATCTTGTGCGATGGTCGGGAAGGTTGACATGAAAGAATTGTTCCACACGTTGTGAGAGTGGCGATAATGAGGTGAGGTGCATTTTTTGCTGTGCTTGAATGTCAAATGCGCAGACAATGAGTGAAACCACAAAATATTTTCTTGGCTCGTGGAACATTTTTTGTTGTACATGTACCTTCATCTACATTCATGTACCCAAAATGTTGTATACATGACAATGAACGTCAACCCAACTTCATAATACACATCCACACCCCAAAACCATGATATCTCCAGACGCTTGAACGCGTCACGCGTAATCAGATTAGGGTAATCACATTGAGGTATAACTAATATCAGGAGCGAAGAGTGAAAGATAAAGCACGCGCCAAGAAAATACAGTCCGGAAATCGCGTGAACCTGACGCGGGTGGGATATACTCAGAACTTTTAAGATTGAAAAATAAAACTCCTAACTGATTATCAAATTCTGCATTTTCCGATAATTTTGGCCCCAGATGGAGGGGAAGATCTGTAATTTGTGTCTTTCCACCTTGTTGCGAAGTTTAAAGTCATTTGAGCCTTGCAAGTGTTCAATATCATGGACAAGTTTGGAAATTTGTCAAATTCACAGTTTTTCCACAAATCAGAGAATTTCCCTCCGATCTCTAAATTTTTCCGAAATTTTCGCCCCAAAAGGAGGGAGATACTGTATCCTGTGTCTTTCCACATTGTTCCAACGTTTGAAATCATTCGAGCCGTGCAATTCTTCAATATCATGAAAAATGTCTGAAAATCAGCCAAATTCTAATTTTGCCCCAAATCAGGGAATTTCGCCCAAAATCTGAATTTTCCGCAATTTTTCTGCCCTAAATTGAGGGGAATTCTGTAATTTGTGTCTTCCCACCTTGTTGCAAAGTTTGAAATAAATTGAGCCTTGCAATTCTTAAATATCTCGGAAAATGATGCAAAATCAGCCAAAATTACAATTTGCACAGATATTAGGGAATTTCCATCAAAATTCTGCACTTTTCGAAAATATTATCAACATTTTTAAGGGAACATGTAGTTAGTGACAATTCACCCCCGTGTGAAAATTGATCGAGGGTGGCTTTTCCAATCTTGGAGATATTTGGGAAAAACAACCCAAAATCCGACAGACACACAAACACACACGCACACACACAGACACACACACAAACGGAAACCTTTTTGCGCATACTTCGTTACTGGACCACTTGACACTCATGGGTACCTCACCATGGGATACCCCTCATATGGATGAAATGGCAAACTGACTACGATATCTCATCCGGGCCTTTGGGACCGATGAGATAATAAACTGAATGAACGCACAGCAAGATTTCATCTCAACGTGTTATTTTGGAGGGGGAACTGTCCGCTAGGTGAACCATGGGTAGACAACTATACAATATAAGCCGATAACTGCTATGCAATTGGTGATATAATGATATGTATCTGCGCAACGTGTGTCTCTCACCATCCTCGCACGTCCTCCCGATAAATACGCCGACACATTCACACATGAATCCGTCTGAAGTCTCTGAGCATGTCCCGCCATTCCTGCAGGGGGGGAGATCACAGCCTGTGGATTCAATCGGAACACACTCAATCATAAAGTGTTTCATGAAGACTTTGAAGAGGGGAGAAGTCACATTCAGCGCAACTTGACATCTCATGTCATAACTCATGCATTAGGCAGGTAATAACTGTTAGCAAGGTGCAATATTATAAATGCGCGTTCACCTTTAGTCCATATTTCTATTCTAGTATGCTAATTCAGATCCTGTCGTGAATATAGTGGAAAAACAAGGGAAATCATGTAGAATTGCTTGACACGGAAGTAGGGGAGTATTTATGGACTATATGTCGTTCAACATGTTATGCAAAACGTCTATTCAAGGAGTCTAATGTCCACCTAATTCTATTTCAGTTGAAAACTAAACAACCGCCGGCGGGTAAACCGTCAACATGTAATATCCCCACATCAGAGCAATCAGTGAGAGACCAATTATGCAAATTTGACATTTGGCGACCTTAAAATGACCGTCATGTTTTCTGGAATCAAGTGAAGGCCATATCTATCGAGTTCTGTTCAAATCCAACAAAGTTGGGGAAACGGCTCAAATGACGCAAATTGGACCTCAGATGACCTTGAAATTACCTCCATGTTGTTCAGGACCAGCTATAGTCCACATCCACCAAGATTCTTCCAAATCCGAGACAGTTAGGAAAACCGCATGAATTACCCAAATTCGACCTCCGATGACCTTGAAATTACCACCAGGTTTTTCGGGACCGAATTAAGTCAACATCAACCAAGTTTCGTGTGAATCCAACCAAGTTGCCAAAATTACGCCAATTTGACCTCCGGTGACCTTGAATTTACTGCCATGTTTTTCGGCACCAAATGTAGTCCACATAGACTAAGTTTCGTGTAAATCGGGCAAACTTGATATTTTCGCATAGAACAGGCAAAATAGAGGGCAGCATTCATGCAGCAACGCCTACTTTCAAACCCATACGAGATTTATTTGGGTCGAACATGTGTACCAAGTTTGAAATCAATCGGACGGAGCGTAAGAGAGTTATTGCGCTAACGCGGAAATCTTCCGGCGGACGCGGCGGACGCTGCGGACGCAGCGGACGCAGCGGACGCGGATACGGCGAAGGTAAACCCATGATATCCCCGAAGTGGGGATATATTTATCCGGGGGGATATTTGGTGGGGATGCTACCTGCTGAATATTAGTAACCTATAGACACTAAGTAACTGTGTCACTGAGTCAAATGCCTATTCATGCTTAGGCCTACTGGGTATACAAATTAGTAACTAACGATGTATTTGTTATGGTTCACTTGCCAGACACGGGTGCCGATCCCACCTAAGCCAGCAAGACGAGCGAGTGTGCATAGCCTACCTGGATACAGCATTCTTGTCAGCTGCGAACCCCCACTAGGTCACGGACGAAGGCAATGCCTCTGTCGTGACCTTAATGCGAGGGAGTTGGTCATTCATTACACGCAGACGGCAATTAACGTACATATCACTTCCCACTTATTGTGAGCGATCGGGACGAAGCAACTTGCTCAAGGGTGCGACGCGGACTCGAACCGGTAATCTCTGGATTTCTAGCTCGACGCTTAAGCTGACTGCCTGACTAGACTACCACGCTCCACAAATGTAGGCTACGTGCTATATCCTAAGACTGAAACCTAGAGAGGAATTGTCCAAAATATATATATATATATAGATATCTCATAATGCTTATCTCCATCATTAAAAAATATATTTGGTACTATAGAAACGAATACGAGTTGTGTCCAATTGGCGTGCTTCCAACGTGCTACCCAAGTCGATGAACCATTCCGATTTCAGGTTTAAGCTCAGAGAATATATATAGAAGTTTGGGAGAAAGATTTAGTGAGCACTATGCCAACATAAATAATGAAGATTCTGTGTTTTTCCAGCATTCTAGGGATAAGCACAATGGGAGTGAATTTAGGTTTAAAGTGAGGG
>JAUOBX010251963.1:0-11504 GCA_032360705.1 Eupentacta quinquesemita
TTCAAGGACATCCACATCAACAATTTTGAGGAAGCAATAAACCTTGCACAAGATCGCGATGCGTGGAGGAGGATAATTGCTGAGCATGTCGGAGAGACGAGTCTCAACTTACTACTACTACTATGGTTGTGACAACATGGGAAAATCACTGCGTGTGCGTCGTGGAAAGTGTTGTGCGCGTGAGACCAAGTATGGTCGACGAAGTATGCCACAGAAGAGCCCTGATCAAGGCAGTGATCCATGTGATCCCCGACATGCTCCCACAAGATTCCCACCTAACTCCACGATTTGTAACTAATTCATGACAAACTACATAAACAGCAAAACCATATCAGTGACAAAATAGTTTGTTCAAATCCGACCAATAAATAACGCAAATTTTACCTCTGGTGACCGTGAAATGACCTTCATTTTCTTCAGGACAAATCATCGTGCACGGCCATTTAATTCCGTTCGGATCTGACAAAGTCAGGATAATCTCCTAAATTACGCGAATTTGACCTCTGGTAACCTCGAAATGACTGCCATGTTTTTCAGAGCCATTCTGTTCGGGACCACACCCACCAAATTCCATGTAAATCGGAAAAACTCGATGCCAAATAGAGGGATATTATAATTATGCTGCACCGAGAACCCAAATTGATCTCAACGACTGGCAAAAACACTAGTCAGTATGGTGCCTCTACCGACTAGACAACTTCTAGTCAGTGGACACAGAGTAGTTCAACTTCCAGTCGGTGGCGCACGACTAGCAAGACTGACGAACGCATGGTTTGCTACTGACTAGCAGCATTCATTCTTACGCTAGTCGGTACTCATCGACTAACGTATACTCTACTTAGGGCCACCGACTAGAAGACCGACTAGCTGCAAATACTAGTCAGCAGGCAACCGACTAGAGTATGACTATTTTACTGGTCCGCGTGGTGCCTCCACCGACTAGCGAATATTTCTTACTCTAGTCGATGACCACTGACTAACATACACCTTCTCTAAAAACTAAGTACGTCTAATTTTAAAAATAAATTTGTGATTTTCAGTTCAAATTATTCCAAATAAGATGTTGTTGTCACCGTTGTGGTTAAGAAATTACTGATACATACATACATACATACAACGTTTCTATATAGCGCTCTCCCCACTGAGGCTCAAAGCGCTTTACAGAGGAACCAAAAGAAAAAACAAAAAACGAAAAATAGGAAGCATTGAAAAGGTGAGTCTTGAGGTTGGATTTGAAATGGCTCAAAGTTGGTGAATTGCGAAGTGTGAGAGGGATGTTGTTGAACTGACTACATGCAAATACCGCGAAGGACCGGTCGCCAATAAACACAGAAGACAGAACAGAGGCGACAGCACACAACATTATAGGAAACAAGGGAGTCAAACAGACGAAAAATTATGTGTGAAGAGATGAGTTTTCAGACGAGATTTGAAAGAATACACAGACGATGCCGAACGGATAGAGTTGGGGAGGCTATCTCACAAAAGATGAGCAGCGAAAACAAACGAGCAATCGCCATATAACTTGGTAAAGGAGCTCTGGTAGGAACATGCAGCAGAGCAAGCTCTGAGATGAAATCAGGAGCCATGCAGTTAATCAGCTTACAAGTGAGTAGAATAATCTTAAAAGTGATCCTCAGTGTAATAGGGAGCTTGTAGAGCAAAGGAGTGATATGACGAGGAACACGGAGAATTAGGCGTGCAGCAATGTTTTTGACTCGCTGAATCTTGTTAATTAGGTTGTCAGGATGACCAAACAACAGGGAGGAATCAGAAGCGTCCAGCCCGGATGTAACAAAAGCATGGACCAGCATGGTGGTATAGTTTTCTGATCCCGATATTGGCGAATGCTATCTATCATTCTAATCGCATGTAGAGCAGCAAAGGGCACGGCTAGACATTCTCATTGAAGAATCCATGATCATTCCTAAGTTACAAGCTTGAGGAACAGGGTGGATAGTGGAACTGTCGACTTTTAAAATAGGATTCCAAGCGGAATCACTGAAGTGAGACGAGAAGTACTCTTAGCACGAATTTGTTAGGACGCTATCAAGATCTGTTGTCAGTGGTACAAGCCTCCATCCTGTACACATCATCATCACGATCTGAAGTGAGTAAAGAATGAAATCAAATTTGATACGCAAAACCGTTGACGTTCTTCATTTTATTTTGTACAATTGGTAAAGTTCAAAGGACTCATCGACCAAATGTATTCTTCAGGGAACGACCACCCAAATGCCACTTGTGAAGAGAGAAAGTACGTAGGCCTATGGTAACTACTAACTATACCGAGACCAGGCATGCAGCATTGACGTATTTTCATTTTAAAGAATGACACAACTCGAAAAGACCTATTAGCCAAACCTATATATTCTTTAACACGACCACCCAAATGCTGAAATGCCACTTGTGAAGACTGAAAGTACGTCTGTAACTAATATTCCAGCATCAGGCAGCTAATTTAATTGTTACCCTCTTAAAATAACAGGAATGAAGTGAACGCACTGAGGAATTTATTATTTAATGACCCGAACTAACACCGTCCTGTAATCTTAATTGCTGGTTATTCCAAGGTATTCCCGGGTATGCAGTTAGTGCACATATCATTTCGGTATTTCGTTAATGGGTCAATAGTGTCGGTTTCCTTGCCGGCTCATAGGAGCGTCATACTGTGTCTGGAATCCGGGTAATTATAGCATTCGTTTTAAGAATAGCAGTTCTGCGAAACCCGATACCACCGATAACACATTCTTACAGCGATGGCGCGGGCGTAGCTTTTAAATAGACGGAACAACGTTGCCAATTTGCATCAGTGGGGGTAGTCGAATATATATAGCTGTATGAGGTCATCCGGTTGCAAGGCATTATTATTATCATTATTGAACTTCGCTGGAGAGGTGAAACTAAAAATAAAAGGTTCATTGGAACTTTTGTAGCTGCGGGAGGATAATGAATGCAGATATTATATATGCTGGTCTAAAACAATGAACCGATGGGGCCTCTATAATGAATATCCCCCAGTGCTCCAAAATGTGTATATATAGGTCCTAATTACTGTATTGCTATATGATTGGTCAAAACAAAGGAATCCACATTTGATGATCAGTGCATGCAACAAATGAACTTTAAACTCTAATAACCCCGATGCTGAGATACATGCCAACCAAAATTTAATGTTGGCCTCCAAATTTATTCGATTTCACCAAAAGAACATTTTATCCTGATTGATGATAGCATCGGACTGCAAAATCGGTAAAATGAGAAAATAGGCCATTCACAGTGTGCAGTAATTTCGCAGTTTAACAGCAAAAACATTGAATTTCTATCATAGTTGTTTCAACAACAAAACATTCTCGAAGAAACATATAGGCTAGTTGTTCAAAAATAGTTTACTGCCACTAGTTTGTTCGTTACAGAGATTCCAAAAGTTGGCCTAGCCCACATCTACTGCAGTACCGTGGCATTACATGAATTACATGATTCACTCATGATGTCATTAGGGTATTAGGCAATAATAATTTGAAGAAAAAAAAATATTTCAAAAGTCATCCGAGGTTTGAATTCCCTAAAAAGTACTCAACAGATTCAGGTACTAAAGTCATTCAATTTCATATGACAGTTGATCAAATAAGTTCATCGTAAATTGTTCATTATAATTTTCCTATAAACCGGTAACTTTATACTTCAAATCTTTTTCACGTAAGGTGATAAGGCATGCAGCGAAAGTGGAACATGATTAGGGCTGCTTGCAGGAAAGCTCCGAATAAAGTTCTGAAACCCGTGGGGAGGAAAAGTCTTGAATTTCAACTTATCAACCCAATATTCTCATTGGGACACGATTACTATTCATTCGCTTCCTTGAGTAATATTTCATAAACAATTGTGCAACATCGTACTCTTCAAGAAAGCTTAAATGTACTGAGAAAATAGATCGTGAACCCACCGTTGGGCGCCAAGTAGATGACGATTTATCGACACGAAAAACACTATTCTGTAGTTTCATCAGGTATACCCGGTTCAGGGTAGTGTATGAAATCCTATGTTCATTACAATTTCGC
This sequence comes from Eupentacta quinquesemita, assembly GCA_032360705.1. Lineage (NCBI taxonomy): Eukaryota > Metazoa > Echinodermata > Holothuroidea > Dendrochirotida > Sclerodactylidae > Eupentacta > Eupentacta quinquesemita. The sequence goes on from JAUOBX010251963.1 coordinate 4,059, forward strand.
AATTATAGGAATGGTATCGAACCTTTTCCTTCGAAAGTATAGTTACTCTTAGTAAATCCGGAGAGAGATACTTATCTGCCTTTGGGTAATTCTTTGTTGATATGATCTACTCCTGCATAGTCACGGGCGGGTGTAGCATCGGGTACTTCACTTTACTTTAGGGTGGCATACTCTTCAAAGCTTGGACGACCATGAATCGCCACCCCCTTCTGTCCTGTGCTGCATGGGTCGCATCTGTCATGCGGAGACCTGTCCACTCATGCAGCAATGTCTTTCAGCCAGGTCCTTCTGTGACGTCCTCTCCCCCTCCTTCCGTTCAGCTTGCCTTTCAGTAGGTGGTGCTGAATGTTCTGTGCTCTGACAATGTGTCCGAAAGACTGGCACTTCTTCTTCTTGATCGATCCCAGCAACTTTCTCTCTTCCCCAACCAGATTTAGGACCCACTCATTTGTTCGATGTCTCAATTTTTCTGTAAGCCCAGGGCTCAAAAACTTCCAAGCATTGGGTACTTTGTTGTTAATGGATCAATAGTATTGAATTATTCTGCTGCTCCGTGGTAAGCACACTTACATCCTAGTCTGTTGTGAATGTTAGGATACAAAAAAAATTAGGCGTCAGCAGCATCGCCACCATCTGACCATCACATCCATATAGTGTAACTTGATACACTCACAATACAGCCGTACTCATGGAGGTGCCTGTATCGATATGAGGATACAGATGTGAGGCATGCGGTGTTCTCCCGTAATTAAACATGTTGAGCACGGGAAGAGAGATCAATGAAAAGTATTTATTTGTTCAAACTCTCGTAGCTGTGAAAGTGTAATGAGTCCATGTATATTAATAGATGATTATGCTCGTCCAAAGTGGATGTGCATAGCCTACCACGGTGTTGTAATTCTCATCTCTGCATCAGTGTGTTCGGGTGATACAGTTCTGTGAATTCCGGGAGCCAGCATGCAGCGCGCAACGTTCAAATGCATTACGCGCCATCATTGCTATCATGTCAGATGTCATCATTATATGGCACAATATCCAGATATCCCGAAGTTCAATGCGATGAACAATGAAATACATATACATTAGACATAGATTTGCCCAAAATTAAAAGTCTTCATCGATTACTCGAAAGACGCTATAATGATGAGGAGCCCCGAAGAAACGTTTGTTCCATAGTGAATGTGCAGCATGGCAGTGTGCTTAGCCGCCGACGCGCTTGTTGTGTGTTTGAGCATGCAGTGAGAATAGACTCACGCATATGGAAAGTAACTGTATATAATGTAACTGTTGGGTTTTTCTTCAAATAACAGTATAGTACAGTGAAACCCTACACCTGTTCCGCTATTACATTATTAGTTATGTTGATACTCTCACAATCTTACCTTCAAGAAGTGGTTCTGGCCGGGAGAAGTATAGCCCCATATTTTCGTTGATTCTGGTGTTCTATTGTTCTGCTGTTCCTGAACACATCGGAAAAATTATTCCAAAAATAGCAGGTTCATGGGGATCGTTCGAAGTTGCGGAAGTGTAATAATTGCAGATACTCTACATATGTTCATCCAAAATAGATGTACATACAATTTAGCACTATCAATTTTCTGTATCACATCTTGAGAATTTCGCAAAAGAGCATGCAGTGTGCCAGAATCCTATATCGTATGTCCATATTTCGTTGTCTTGCTGCCCTCCATGCCACTTAGCATAATACTCAATTACCTGTTTGCCATTGTATTCTGGTACAGTTAGATGAAAGTGTTATCTGATGTAATCTACCAATTGATACAATGTCGCATTTTAGGTTAGAGTGATCTGAGCCGTTTCTTTCTTCTGGAACTATCAGGACAAGAAGAAGGCATATGGTGGCTCCCGAACGTCCCGGTGGCTGCATCTATACATGTGGGAAGATATACCGGAGTAGGCCATTGCTGTTTGCCAGAATGTACTGAACAGTTAAATACATACCGTACACATGTCCATCTCAATTGAATGTATCGCAGGGCATATTATCAAATGTAACAACTCATCTAGGGTTCGCCGGTCGCAGTAACACATCATCAGTCTCAGAGCATCAGACAAGATGAATAATGCATGTATTGGACGCCTGCAACTGTCCCTCGTACACCGCTTGGTACATAACTAGGAATAACTGATCAACGAAAGTATATATTAGTTGCACTGGGAAAACATTGGACATGTTTATATATCATTAATACGATACATGATTGATCACGCAAAGATGTTCAACTGTTATTGATTTACATTGAATGGTTGTTATATCATATCTTCTCCGTGTCTTTATTTATATCATATCGATTAGGAGTCATTGAAAAATCTCGTTTGTTTACAAATGACAAGCCAACTGATTGCGGCTACCATGGCCATCCGCTGGAAACATTAATGCTCAGTAATTTAACGTAAACAGAGGCAATGCTGCAGACGTCAATGATGGATATTTCGAGATCGGAAATTTCGGCTCCTTGTTTCTCGGCGATTTCTGCTGAGAAAGGACGGTGTTGCTAGATTGTAATCAATTGTCAACAGTTAAAGTTGCTACAATACTCTATCGGTCTCCTCTAGTGGCAGATACTGAAACATAAACATGTCCGTTGCAACAAATCACAAGATTTTCGACACGTTCCAAACCATTGAGACTTACGCGGGTATGATAGTTACTCAGAGTCATACCTTACCCGGTATAGGTGGGGCAGCCTGCCAGCGATGAGCCACCTCTCCACTGCACGAAGCCGAAGCTTCTGTTCAACCAATTCTTTCCTGCTCCTCTCCTATGAATTGGAATTTCTGCACGTATCGCGCAGGTTGTTAGCGCTGTTTTACCCCATTTCACAATATTGATTTTCCTGATTGGCGAGAATTAAGCGGCGATTACGGATATAGAGTCCCGTCTTCCCGTTGATTACCGAGCCGCGACTCTCGGTGAGGCGCGAACGCTGGGAGGTTGAGGAAAAGCTGTGAATTTATCAGAGGGATTTTAATTCAATCTGACAGATTCTTGCCAAATAAGACCCAACGACCACACAGAGAGGGGGAATCCGCAGCGATCAAGCCTAACCAGCCGCTCGTGTTTTTCTGACAAATTGGCGCTCCTTGGGGGTGCCGCTATATGTTCCCAGAACGACCAATCTAAGAGCAATGTCTCGTCCATGCACTCTTGTTCGTAGGTTTGACATTCGGACGTCTCGGGGAGACGAGAACATGATCGGAAATCGCTGTCAACATATCGCTTTCATTAGAACAATCTTGGAGAAAATATCCGAATTACGGTGTGGTTTTGGTTTTGTGTCCTTGCTTTATATACTTACATAGGGTGGGACCTGGCAATCAGGATAACAAGCATATGTCATAGCACTTTTTGGTGTGTTTGTCTTTTGGCTGTGTGCACCTGTTGATGCATGTGGTGTCAATATCATCAATATTCATGAGTTAGTGGGGTTCCAAGAAAACTGTCCTGATATGTGAATATTTTAACATTCGAATGTTCGAATTGCTCCAACTCATCATGGTGTGATTGACAAGAGGCTGGGGCCATGATTATTCGCGAGATACGCGAACATGATCGGAAATTGCTGTCACCATATCGCTTTCATTGGAACAACCACGCATGGGGAAAATATCCGAAATAGCGTGTGGTTTTGTGTCGTTTCTTTATACACTGCGTGTAGGACGGAACCTTCTGTCGGATTTGGTCTCCTGGCAGCCTGGGCGATCTGCAATTAAACGAACAAGCATATGTCATAGCACGTTTTTGTTTGTCTGTCATCTTGGCAGTAGATACCCGTTGATGTGGTGTCGATTTCATTAATATTCATCGGTGGGTGGGGCGGTGAAATCCCGGAAATGCAAATATTTTCACGATCGAATGTTCGATTTTGCTCAAACTCAACTTTTCGAGTTTCATGAATACGCGAACATACACTGTCAGTATAATCGTTTTCATCCAAAACAGTCTTGAGGGGAATATCCCAATTACTGTGTGGTTTTAGTTTTGTGTCCTTGCTGTATGGACCCTTCAAAGAGTGGGGCGAGACAATCGGGTGTGCCTCCTCGGTGATCAGTAACATGGCAATCAGAAAAACAAGCATATAGGTGTTTTGTGGGGGGGTTGTCTTATTGGCAGTAGATACCTGTTGGTGTGGTAGTCAATTCGCACACATTTCCTCGAGCTTATTATCTGCCCGTTTGTATCACACATTTTTACTCGCTTACAAATCAAGAACAACACCATTCTACTAGACCACGCCCCTCTGAAATGTATTTCCTCTGGCTTATATGCCCCTCGTAGAGAACTTAACACGCGAACTGGGCCAATCTCGGTACTATTCATGAGTGGGTGAAGAGGTTCCTGATAATTAAAAAAAAAGTTAACCATATTCGATCAATATTTACTTTAGGTCAATGGCTAGTTAAACAACTTGCAGTGGAATAACCAGTTGCTCTTATACTAAGCTTGGCTGGTGGACAGGCTATATGTAGCCTATACGCATGTCGTTGTTCTGGTGCTACATCAGTGGGCCTGATAGCGTATTTGAGTTGGCCTTTTGATTATTGGATGAAATGTCAATATAACCACGATCATGTCAGATTTCGATAGAACATTTGTTGTTATACAGTTATATGGTTGAGCAAAGGTCGAGGTCATGTACGGGGGGTATCACTTGTTGCATCTGAGCGATATTCCATTATTCATGTTGTTGTACAGATTTGGCGCTCATACTTCAAAAGCTTGCGCAAGAATCTGAACACACTCACTTGTCGCACCATTTCCCATTTCTGCGTGAGGAGTAATTGGCACTCCTTTGACTTAAGGGCGCATGTTTTGTTAGACACATTATAATCTAGCTAAAAGTGTATATGTCACTTTGAACAACAATGTCAAGGATCAGCATTGCGCACATGGCATCTTCACGTCACCACGTGACCACGGCGTAGTAATATCTCCAAACGCAGCCATCAACACGTCTTACTATCAAACTGATTTTGTTGGCCAAAGCCCAAAAGGTCCCGGAGAAGGAATAATCACGTCTATATGGGCAGTGAACTGCATGTAAGCCATGTGGGCTAAACTATGGAAATGTCATGACATAACCCTGGTTGAACGTATGGCGAGAAAGAACCCTCTGTCAATCTCTTTGTTTTAACACTACTCATATGCCTATACTAGTCCAACGCCACTCAAATGCGGAAATATCAAAAACAAATGAATGCTTGCGTGGCCGTGATATCTGGATATAGGGTCAATAATGACAAGTATTAATCGAGACCAATGATTAGAGGAAATCGGTTTGGAAAAACCCTCCTGACAGTTCTATTTATCTTGGGAGGAAATTATTACTGCATGGTAATTGAAAGGCAAATAGGAAAATTTATAGAAGTATCGGTTGGGCGAATTGATCACTGCCAGCTGGGTGAATTGACTAGAACGTTGTGTAACTTTATATATAGAGTATGGGCTACGTGGATAACAATTTCCCCAAGATTAGTATTCGTCAGAATGGAGAAATAAATATATACCACTCCATGTTTAAATAGGCGTTAAACTGCTTCATGTTGAGACTTGAAAATACAAAAAACGTTTAAAAAAACAATATAATTCGTCTAATGTTTCGGAAACATTTTTGGTGGAGTAACACAAAAGTTGGGAATATGTTTACAGAATATTTTACAAAACATGCTGACGAACCACTTTGAAAACATTTTTCAAAACTACTGAGAGTGCTTTGAAGAGGTGTCAGTGGCTGAAGATTTGCGCCAAAATGAGGGGAAGTTATGTTATCGTTGTCGATGTATACTAGTGTTGCTGTTACCCTTAAATTGGGAATGAAGTAAAAATGTTTCCAAAACATTTTCTCAAAAGATTTTGCTATAAGGGAATGGGAACGTTTCAGAAACATTCACGTTACACCACATTCATACTACCGTTACACCACAGTTTTTCCAAAACATATGAGGAACAGTTCCGGAAACGTTTCGTGTTTGCTGGGTGGGCTAGATACCCAAACAATCTGTTGGGGAATTTGTGTCCTACTAAGTGCGCGCGTCTCCATCTATGCAATCCGATGACACAGCGTACTAGTACCATTCAAGTTCCTTGTCTCGAACCCGATTTTATTGGAGTTTTGCCCCACAACCGCATCTGTGTGAATGAATAAACCTTATTTGTGTTGCTCAGCCAGAACCCTTCAAATTATGAAGGTGGTGCTTTATACGTAAAGGGAGAGGATAGCGCAGCAATCTGTGTTGTATGGCGCTAGGGCATACATCAGTGTCGAGTACGGTATCTTACTAACACAATACCAACCACATAGCCCACTGATATATCGCGATACTGACCACAAGCCGCAGGTGCTCGCCGTGTTGCTGTAAGCTTAGAACCGTGTGGGTACCGTAAATAAATTCCGTGCAAATTAGCTAACAGGTCGGAGTCGACGGGAACTCGTCCGAAATCAACAGGGCCACACAAGTAGCGCGGGGCTGCTATAACAAATAGCTAGTGGCAATTTATCGTCTATCGAGACATGCGATACATATTCTGAGATACATTACACTTCCCCCATATAGTCGGGTTGGGTTTCATCGGGCTTAGCGAGAACAAATCCCTCCTAGATTGCACGGTTTGTTAGCAGGCTATTTATTACGAGTAATTTATGGCCATATGAGGCGACTCCAGTAACAGTCGCGGCTGGTCTCAGAAAAGTGCGACAAGGTGAGCTGGTTAGGATTTTTCCAGGGACCCTGGGATTTCACAAAACTGACAGTGTGTGGTGATGGGCATGGTAGACCATGGGATGGTGTGGATTATCTTCCAGTCTAGTGAATATATCAGGGCAGGACAATAACATGATATCAAAATATGTATTTAAAAAAATCTGACACAAAAATTAATGTGGTTTTCAGTAAAAACTGCTCTATCGGCTGAAATATTGATTCTTTTTTTGGTGCAAGCTGATTCGATCTAATCCAAATTGAATTGTAGGCCGTGTTCGCGTTCTGGTTATCTCCTGTAGCAACACTGCAACATGCTAAATCTAGCGATCCACTGGTACGGATGCGAATGCAGGAGGAATTTGAACGTCTTAAGCCGGCATTCCATTATACAGGTGTGGATGCGACAGGAAATCTTGAAGCCTGATATGCGTGGAGAAGAGATCATGTTTGAATATGCTGCATTCGGTTTGTAGAGCTTAAGTATGGTCCGATAGCTACAAACCTCATGTGAATAGAAAAGAACGAACATCCAGTACGAACAAATACCACGCGCACCGATGCGGTAGTATATAACACGGAAAAGTTATTTCATGGAATATCCTATCCAAGAACAGTTCAATGTCTGTTAAAGGTATACTGCAGGCTCCATAACATCATGAGTGATATATATATTGATCCAAACCCCATCTCAATCCGATAATTCTATGCCGAGTTATCAGCGTT
>JAUOBX010252074.1:0-17663 GCA_032360705.1 Eupentacta quinquesemita
ATGATACGAATCATCACCTTATTGTGTAGGCCTACTAACCCTTCTCCTTTACTGGCCTGCTCACTGACTGATTTTTTTTTAATAGTTCCAAGCTCATTCACCCAATCACCAAACTCAAAACACATAGCGTATATATACTATCAATCATCAATCCATCACTGGAAGGAAATGACGAAGTTTGAGACTGACTCCTGATTGAACTTTTCACTAGACACTCAGTTACCTATTAACACTATGGCTCAATCACAAATACGATCTCCCCGACTAACGATTATCAACATCCTTCCCGACCCTTATTGCCCGTCTGCTCGTGAATTGTTGTTCTAGATGACATCCGTACCCGACACTTCCTTCATCTTAGGAAAACTCCCAACTGTGTTGACGTGTCATCAGTCAGCAGGCGAAAAAACCCTCATACCTCAGCCATTAAAACTACGGACCCCCTGCCGAACGGCCCTTGACTGATTCATTTTAGTCCCTTGGTTCAAAAAGTGGAAGCTGTTACGACCCTACAGGTGATCTCGCCTCGAAGCCTGTTGAGGTTTTCCAACTGTGTCAATTCCAGGCTTTGTACAAACCGTTTGAATTCGCGAAAAAATCAAGCGCTCTGTGGCTTCGTGCGAAGGAAGCGCTATTTAAATACCTCTATATTATTAGGCCATATTATCATCGCATATTCGATAATTGAATATTTTCTCTACTTGTGACATATTCGATTGATGAATATTTTCTCTATTTGTGGCATGATATGGTTTTTCAGATGGAGGTTTATAGAATACACCCCACCCTCCCAGATTACCTGTTGAACTACCAGGTCTGATTTGTCGTTAGTTTCTACCACCCACTCTGATATCGACTGCGCAGAAATATCATTTGCGTTACATGGTGTGAGTGAAACGCTTACAGCAAGAAAACGCGGAACGCGAAGAAAAGAAAGAAACAAATTCGCGTTTTTGGCGTGATCGCCGTGTGCGTTGATCAGTTAATGATCCGTTTTCCGCGAAACAACAATTTATCGACTTCCTCCAATGGTTGTTCATTTAGCTATAACATACATGACTACAAAATAACAGCGCCCTTGAACAAGTTTGGGGGAATGTTGATGCAAATGCAGTTAATTTTGGTATGTAATGTTGTCTTTTGTTTGTTTGACTGTGACAATGAACTGGCTCTTTATAGAATTTCTGCGAAAAGCATGTTCCAATTCATGATTTGTCGAAATGGCTAAACAAATTATTTAGGTTATTCTTGCTCAATGTGTTTTGCACGCTAAACTCTGTTACCGTTCCATCGAATATCGTACAAATCTTATAGTTGATGTCGTTATTGTTTTGAGCCAAAAGAGTATTGAACAAATATGATTAACCTTATAATCACCATTCATGTCCGGTATATAGGTCATTTTCAATTCTGAGCAAATGTTCATATAGGCGATTAAGTAGAGTAGCCTATTCAGGTTAGCAAAATGCAAAGAAAGAAGGAAAGTAAGGCAGAGTAACACGCACCTGATGTCGACAGAAACACACTCAGTGCAGTGATCTGTAGATATAGCGTACTGTATAAGCGCAAATAGGGATTTCAGAGAAGAAACAAGAGGGAACTAGGTTTTCCTTGACCACATTCAGGCCCCCTTTCTTACGATTTCGACCTCTTCCAATTGAAGGCGGAATCTGTTTATTTCGTATCATTTTATTGTATCGTAAATTACTTTTAGGGACATCACAAATTCGCGTAACCGACGCTGTATTCGGAAAGAATTGATTCGTTTCAGTTTATACTGGCCAGTGAGATCAGACCGTAAACAGTCATAAATTGTACACTGGATCTGAAAGGTATCTGGCGGTAAATATGTCTTGAAAACCCGATAATGGAGCTAGAATCGAGCAACAGGGTGATTTCGCTTGACCCCAGACCTGTCAGACGGGATATCAAATTGTACACTGCGTCCGAACGATATCCGGCGGTATCTCTGTCGCAAAACCCCGATAACGGAAAAACTCAGATGAGAGACCTGTGACAAGAGGGTAATGATTGATTTCGAGCTACGACTTGACGACGGATTTGAAGTTTTAGGATGCATTATAAAAACGATCTTCCACCTTCAGAACACACTAAATGATCAAACTGTAACTACACCACCTCACTGAGTTCAGCACGAAATTGATTTCTGATGGAATCATACCAGAGAAAAATCAGACAGGGGAGGAACAATGCGTAACTCTCTATTTACGGATGCCTGCTCTTGCCGAAATACTTTCATAATCAGACCCAATAACGAGTCAAACTGTAACACCACTCCACTGAGTTCAGTACGAAATTTATCAGCGCCGTCCTCTTGTTCATGAACTACATATTTAGATAAGCCATCAAATGGTGTTTACAAATCAAAGCAATGATACATTTCACAAAAGTTGTTTTAAAGTGGTGGGTTGTTGCAGAGCGCCGCGTACAGTCGAAAAACGAGTGTCGACTACATTCATTTGTTACTCAGTTACTGCACAAACTCCTCGTTCATCAATGTACACATGCTGAGCACGTCTCAGAAGTGAGCTCAGTTTAAATGGTGTTTACGGAAACGTTGATACAGCTCAGAAACGTCGTTTTTGTGTCGTTGTGAAGCGTCGCGAACAGTCGAAAACAGGGTGTCGACTACTGTCATAATGTTGCTTAGTGACTGTCCGAACTTTTCGTTCGTCAATGTCAATGTGCACATGTCCAGGAAGTACAGTGAGAACGTCTCGAAAGAAGACTATTTATTAAGTCGAAGCGGTGTTTACGGCGAAACCGTCTGTGAGTTCCTAAACGTTGTCTCAGAGTGGGTCGTTGTTGCAGAGCGCCGCCACTCAGTCTCCCTCGCTTACTGTTGATCCTCTGCGCCAAATGTTGTGACTAGTTGACAGATTACGCCCATTAGCTTATAGCAACTTTCGACTCAAGTTACAATATATAGGGATATCAGTATATTTTAGAGGACTGATTGCCTCAAGATCGTATTACGAATTGTGATGGAAAAATCCAAGTGTGGCAAATCACCGTGGTTCTATAGTTCATTGAACTTGAGTCTGAATACGTCCTTTTTAGTTGAGATTTCCCTGGTGCTTGTATAGGCCTACACCCAACACTTGGTTGAGGTTCTGGTATCTAGAACATGGCTCGTTCTTCCATCAAAGAGGCGGAGAAATACAGAAACTATCGTCAATTATATCGTAGCTCAGAGCAACAAGATGACAATTCCTAATCAACGGGTATAGGAACACAACACTTGAAGAGGTCCCAGAGTTCAGATTTCCCGATTAATTTTAAATATCAGATGCTGATAGACTCTTTCACTCGGAATGATTGAGCAATAGTGTGTTCATTTGCACAAGATTAATTACCTAAGTGCATGCATGCTTTTGACAACTTGAAGAGTCTCGTAGAAGCCCAATTAAACACTTTTTCATGCTGAATTGATTTGATTGACAGTAGTAATAATCCTCCAGGTACATTAAATAGGATTTAACAAATGGATGGGAACTGGGCGAACGTCTACCGAAGTTCTTTGTCTCTCCATTTGGAGTGCCAATACCGTGTGGGAACATATTAGGACCCGATGTGCGTGAGAATGGTCTATGACCACCGTGTTACAACGAGTGAGGGCGCTGTTATCGTTATCCGTGTTCTATATGTTGTTTGAATGGTACCTGTAAGACGAATGGTAGACGACAATATTGCTGTACCGAGTGGGTCCGTAACCTAGTCGGTACAGTACGATGTTCTGTTATCTCAGAAGTTTCTGTTAACCCTTAATCCTGGACGTTAGCTCGTGCGCGAGTTTGCACGAAACCACTATCAGTGTGTCAGTGTCATTGTGGACCAGTGTCAGCTTGGCCTGAATATTCCAATGGGAAGCAGTGCCGAGTTCTAGCAAGGGAGGATCAATAAAAAACGAACAAACAAACAAACAAACAAATCATCGGCACGTCGTTGTCATTATAAACCATATTCATATAGCGCCACACACATAGTAAAAGTTGAACCCACCGAATGGAATAACTGTTTACAATGAATAGTGCACGTGGAATAGATTCCACCAACAGATGAACTATAGTCTTAATTAAAAGTTATAAAGAATACCGCCAAGAATGGAGAGAATGACATATGGAAAACGTCCATGAAATGAACTTGAAACGACTAAATACGTCGCTAGAACGTCTGCAACATGTATAATGATATTATGTGCATTTGTTCAACTATTAAATGTGATTTTTCAGGCAGTATCCGGGTTTGAACTTTTGTCGGGCTATTTATAGGGTCTGAAGCTATCTCCTGCACGGCATGTGTCATGGAAATTTCATAGCTTGTGGTATGTAAGTTATGTGACAGGCTTCAAAACATACAAGAAGATATATTATGTTTTTCTAATTTCATTATTACTGTTAAAACGTTCTGCAGGCTCGCGTAAACATGGGCTCATCTTGTAGCTTAGACAAAAATAAATACATCACTTCAAACCAGACGTTCATACGATGTTCCATTACAGAGTTAGAGGACGTCAAAGTTTGGCCATGTACATTGCACAAGATGTACGCTATCCCATCATGCATTGCTTTACCTGGAATACCCTGCGAATTGCCTTTGTTTTCCTCCGAAATGTAAACATTATTTTTTCGACGATGGAGCATATTCTCTTCCTCAAAACTTGCTGTGGTGAGTTAATATGTTACACAGTTTATCTCAACAACAAAAAATGGAATGTTGAGTTCTCAAGCACAATAAAAACAATGAAATACATAAGAAATCTTAATTGTTGTTCAGTTGGACGTCACAAATTATTGCGCAATCCGGCTTTCCGTCAATTTTCAGGTGAAAGTGGTGTAACTTCAAACGCCAATAACTGCATAGGAATATCGGAACGAGACGGGGTTTGGAACAATATAATAAGTCTTCCATTATCTACAAGGACACTCATGATGTACTGGAGCCTGCGGAATACCTTCAAAACGTGTAGATAAAAATGCTGATCACCACTCAAGTAGCTCTGCCTCTGTTTTCTTGCACGTCGTATATCCCATGAAACAGGTAATTGCTTGTAGTATGTAACGTGTGATACAACTAACAAGTACAAGAAGATATATTATGCATTAGGAAAGGGTTTTCCTGAGGTTGAGGTATCTAAGCTGACACCGCCAGGGGGTAACCACCGGCCTGACCTTGTACCTTTAGTCAATGAGCCTGTACTGCCGACAGTGACTCACCGAGTGACCAGCCGAGAATAGCAGTGAAAATTGGGAGTGAAATTACGTCTAATCATGGCGGTTCTCAACCGAATTAAAGGCTTGGAAGTACGAATTAACAGCAAGCATAGCCAACAATGAACATTCCGTCGATAATAATTACGCTAGTGTAGGATTTTGAGAGGAAAATCTTTCAATTCCATTCGGCCAATACCAACCAAACCACAATATTCCTGACGGCCGTGGAATCCCGGAACCGGAACATGTTGACATGGTCTACGAGCCTGGCGAGGAATTCGAAGGAAGTATCTCACGATCATAGGAAATTCCCTACAGTATGGTCAGGGAGGCGCTTTTTAATGGTATTTCTTATTTTGTTTAGCTGTTGAAATGTGTAACTAACAGACCTATGGACTAATTTTCCTCTTTCGCTTCCTCACAGGGTTCATTGGGCCAACAGGAACGAGGATATATCAGCATACAGAAGAAGACGACAGCACGAGGACGGGAGAATGGTCTCCATCGATGGATTCGCTGCATGACAAAGTGAGCAATCGTTCACTGTTCAATGTTCTCTGCGATGGTAATGTAGCACATGGATACCAAAAATATACAACTACGCCACCAACGTCTCCGCGAACCTGGCGAACGGTAGACTGGAACCAATTTTGGTCCCAATTCTCGGGATTTAAAATGGAGAACATCAGCGACGTGTGTGTTTGCTCGAAACAGTTATTGACGAGCCCTTGGAATCCGATTTACCTCTGAGAGAGTACTCTTTTTACTGGGAGAAGAATGCTCTGATGACTAGACACCATTATACGTTTATACAGTGATGAAATGGAACTGTATACACAACTTTGTGTGATACCTATAATTAATTGTAGTAACAACAAAACATGTCTAGTGTAGTCTACTTGAAAAATTTACTACGGTGTTCATGTCACGCCAGATTGTTTCAGGGTCCCAGGAAACATTCATTCCCAACGACAGGTATTTTTCGGTAAACTAAAATTTATTAGGTGTTAGGCTAAATACTCAGACCAAAGTCGGGATGGTACTATATGTGTCACCGGTACTAGCTATCCGTTGCTAGTATGAGTAAAAACTCTTCGCGGTATGGTCATGTGCAGAAAAAAGGCAAGAGGATATTCAGCAAACATGTAGCGATAGAGTCTGGGATATTCACGAATAAAATAGTGTCTGTACTGCTGCCACAGTGGAGTTTTGTGGTATATTCACGAACGGAAGACGTACGAATGCCACTGCGGACGGAAACCATGGAAGCTTTATTTCAACATGGATCACGATGCGTTACCATGCGTCACTATGCGTCGCTGATACGAATATACAAACATCCTATTAGTTGAGTCGGTTGAGCGTAGCTGGACTGATGATCGGGAGATTGCTGGTTCAAATCCCGATCAGCTGGTTCATCCGGTGCGCCAATGGTCACGTCGCTTCATCGTCATTGCCTCGGCTCACCCAGGCGTTATTGGGAACATATGAGGAAGTTTAGTACAATCGGCGCTTAATTAGCTGCTGCCACATACTCTCTGTGATTGTCGGAGTGCGTACAACTTCCTATCAACAGGGTAATATATAGGGAACGCTTTGCCGCTGACGTGGGAAAGCTCCATATGAGAAAGTTTAGCCTGAAGGCCCATTAATATTGTTATTATCACCAATAGGAATGTGGTATTTTGTACAGGCACATATTAACAAGGTAATGGCTTGCCCGCCTAACGGACGTGTATCACTCCTGTGCCTCGCAACCATAATGCGTAGCGTTCACATCTGTTGAACAGATATTGGCTGGTTCCATCTTTTTTTCGTATTAATGTAGCATCTCTGTGGTTTTATTTGGCTTATGCATCTTTACTGTCTGTAAATATCGACGTTGCATGTCAAATTTCATCAGACTCCTCATCTCACGATTTCTCCACTAATGTGATGCTACTACTCAAGCTATGTTACACCCTAACAAAATGCTACCAATGTAGGTGCCTGGATTTTTTCTAACGATGTATTCATTCCGGTGATCAGTGGGTATATAGTTTGTCAGACTCCATGTGGCAACATTGTTTTAGCAATAGAGCATGTCATTGACTCTGAATTTGATAGACCTACATGAGAACGTGTCTCCAATTTCAAGGACAGCTTGCTCGAGACAATGAAAAGAACTAAGCGGTGGGAAGATATCTAAATGCGTGCTAACTAATTACATGAATCCAGGTGCGAGACCTGGGGTTGGTTTTCCCAGAAATCATAGTTGGATATCCTGGAATTATATCGTCGTGGAAATGTTGCTGATACTAACATTCATTGATAGCTTATATTGTATTACGTTTCAACCATTCGTATATAGATTTATACCGCTTCATCCAGACCGTGTTCGAGTGCATGGTTTCAAAATAATTTTTCGTCCATGAGGTAATGAAACATCGAGGCTCAGCCGAGTTGAATAAATCAGGTTTCAATTTTCCAACGAAAGACGTATTATTAACTATTCCAAGAGAACACCTAAAGACACGTACATATAATCACTAGGCCTATCTGTTTCAAATCAAACAGCAGTATGTTTTCACTTTATTTGTTCACGTTGAGTACGGTTTGTTGTGCGTATACATTATCTTGCCTGCATGTACGACTAAGCCAGTACTGAAAAAACCCGCCAAAATATGCCAGTAGTGACAGAAACCCCGCGAATATCATCGGAGTGAAGGCCCGGTCACATTATAACGAATTTTATCGGATTGCCACACGATATTCTTGATTTGAGGCCGACTACCAAGGAATGCGGTAAATAGGTTCATACAGGCTGATACAACACCTAAATACCTTTCCTTAGCCTGAAGGCCCTTGTGGTGTGACCTGGACTTAATACCAGCTGTTTGCATTGATCGTTGTTCAACGCATTTTACGCTCTAATCATGGCTGTTCGAACATATCAAATGTGTACTAAGTTGGTATTAGTAGTAGCATGATTATGTAGGCTAGATATACAAACGTTTTTGCTTAGCTATTGTTTTTATGCCAATTAATGTATCGGGGGAATATTCATGTATTGTCTGTATGACCGATACTGAATTAACGAGAATCCATACCAGCTGATCATGATTTCATCACTGTACTGTCATAACACAGTCCAATGTATGACCTACTAGTGATTCTCAACCATTTAGTTCACAAAAACGCGTAGTTGAACACTGTTGAGGAAAAATCAATGCAACCACTAGTCAGTCATGTCTCAAGTATCAGAACATTGTGTATATCCCTCATGATTTGTCCTCACTAAACCGTTATTTTTTAGTGTTTTCAGAGTTATTTCCGTCACCTGCCGAGATATATATACATATTAAAATGTTGTTGTGGAAAATCTACAAATCAATTATTTGTATTGCTCATGGGGTACTTGTGTAACTAGCTACGTCACCTATATCACATGATATGTGATCGATTAGGCATAGGCCTACACCATGCATATCTATAACAACCTGCTCAAGATATGCATTTATGTTACACTGCTTTCTACAGTTATGTGTATTTTGTCCTTTTCGGGGTTCACATCAATATAGGTGTGTAGTCGCATACATATATTAACATTGACTAGGGAGTCAGTTGCAATGTTGCATTTCTCAGATCCAGCCTTCACTCCATGTTTTTCCAGGGAGAAGCCCTGGTGATTGGAATCGTTCGGAATGTATGTGTGTGTGTAAGTGTTGTCAAGCCTTGTAAAATTGATGTTTCGATTTTATTTGTATTTTTAACTCAGCAGGATGGCCAAAGTTTACGTGAACATGTGTATTCGTCATAACAAAAATACACACCCGAGCGTCCATGTAAATATCGTGTAAGTGCTGTATACATTGTAAATGTCTAAAAAAATGATTCAGCATTATTTTTGTAACAATGTTATACATATATATATATATAAATACGTGTAAACGAAGGATATATATAAATTTCATGTGTCGTGTGTGACTGTCAAAACGTAATAAAGTCAAGAAGCTCACTGCTAGACAAAGTGTATGTTTTCTACCTATTTTATCTGTCTGAAATGTCAGTGGAATTTCACTCGTTTAGGTGCATGTCTTGGGGAGTACCTCTAGGAAATGTTCTGTTTTCACTCTCATGGAGTGATTGCATTCACAATTCACAATTTCTCAGGGACGAGTGATTGATTAACACAGGTTGTTGTTGGCGCACCATGAGAACACATGAAGACAGGACATTCACTAGGAGCGCTCCAAAGCGAAACACTCTTAGGAAAGTGAATTTGACACCTTCTGTAACAAATCAGTCTTCCGGAGTGACTTTTCATTCCTTTTCATTTCCTTTTCCAGGAGAGTGAAGGGTTTAGTCGTGTGTTTTAGGCGTGCGCACTGGTGCTCCTCACACCTATCCAGGTAGGGACCTAACCAGTAAGGATGGCTTCCTAAAGAGACTGTAAGTTTAATCCCACGTTGGACCCTCCATGCACCAACAGGTCGAGGGTCAACTATAGTTGAATTCAGTTGTTCTTACTAATACTTCGCGTTGGATACTATATTTTCCAACCCCAGATTGAATCTCAATCGATACGCATATATTCACATTCTCAAGTACAGTCACTGATTGCGTTCAGATGCGTTCACATGGAATTCATTAACTCAACGAACTACATGCTACAGCCATAAGTTGAGGTTTTGACATGCCCTAATTTCATTCGCGATAGTATTGAACAAATCCTGTTACACAACCCTCGGTTACCAGCGAACATACTTCAAGCTCTCCCTTCCTAGACCCCTTCGTTTGCATCGCCAAATACGATGTTTCCCATATCTGTGAGAAAATGCAATTAAAACAAATAACATGACGTCACTGAATACCAAATCCATAGTAGCCTTGACCAACGTTTCATGTCATCAATATTGATTTTTCAAGAGGCTTTCAGGGGATGTTACACATGGGAATCTCTACAGTTGCGAATGATTTACCGGGTTTGAATTCAGTTTCTCATCGTTACTGTACTCTGAGTAAAGGTCGATTCTGCACCCTTCATTTTGCTGGTTTCTTTTGACATTTAAGACTCGCAACAGAGACGCGAATCAATGTACCCATGACCTTCGCCGCCAAATGTCGGGAAGTTCAATCGAACAGTAACTTTTCGAAGGAGTCCAAAGCGAGATTCAATGTCCAGAATCGTTAGACAGAGTAATGCAGTGTAATACACGTATTCATGTATTGTAAATATACAATATATACAATTGAATGGGCCTACCTAAGTCATCTCTGCCCGGTTTCGGGATGGAGGATCATGACATTGAAGTAACGTTCAGATAGTACTTCAGGCCCGACCTATACTTGGGAGAGTATACTGGATCAGGGAGGATTCAGACAGAGCTCAATACAATGCTTGGAAGGCTGGTTGCTACACATCTCTACAGCTCCCACCCAGTAAACGATGACCGATAATTCACTGAGGACACCAAAAGACCGATAATGGATATTTATCCCGTGCAGGCCGTGCTCAGTCCTCGCAATACGTGCAGTATTCGAGCAGTGTTCAAAAGGTATGTGCATGATTATGAGTCCTCTGAGGTGAATTTTGAATTCGCAGATTTTTGCCATTGTTGGGCTTCCAGCGAGCCGGCAGCCTAATATTGGCGCTCTGCTGGCGCCGTGACTTGCTGTAGTAAGTAGTATAGCACTGGTCATCCACTTCACATAATGAAAAAAACTTGAAAAAGGTCTGAAACACAGCACTTAAACCGGAGCACACTTTAGCACCTAAATTAATATTCCCCTCACCAAATTAAAATTCATACTCTTCATGAGTAGGCCTATGCACTCTCTTTCTCACGAAGACACATTACACGATCAATGTAAACAATTTGATCGATAATAATCGAAAAGGAGTGCTCAATAAACTTCAAAAAAAACACAACCAATGAAGCCAAATTGTTACACAGTTTTTCGTAGATCGAAAGGGTGTTGTTTATTTTGATTCGGCTCGGAACGCCTCGGTCCTGTCGACAGTAGTCAATCAAGCAGAGGGGCCAAGTGTTTAGGATTCCCCAAAAGATACATGTACCAGATGAAGCGCATTTGAATAGAATGTTTTCATTTGCTGTTCCTTTGTTAGGAAAGTCTTCGGGTTGATTAGCTAATATAGAGTATTCCTTTTCGAAAGTGTACATTCAATTCAAGTCAGCCTACTTTTCAAAAACTGACCTCATTGTAGAACACGTAACGTTGACTATTTGGATGTTTTCACGGGACTATTGTTATGAGTCATGAGGCAGGAACGGTCTTCAGTATTCCCAATCCAAACTTAATTTTATTTGTCTTGCCAGTTCAGTGAAATCAGCGCCCGTGGGATGGAAAAATAAACTATGCCAAAAGGAGAAAGAAGGGTTCCCAACATGGCTGAAGGAACGTATAGTTGTTGACTTGACGTCCGAATTTAGAACATTGGGACGTGCCGAGAGATGATCTATGTAAACAAAAAACTGAAGAAAAGAAGAATCGCTGCAATACTCCTCGGTTATGAGAGACAGACGATGATTATACTAACAATAAATTCACTTTCCATTGGACTTGGAATTGGATATTATTATTTGGGGATACTGTAGAACAGAGTTCATGGCAGTGACATTATGCTCTCTGTTCAACTCATGCCTCAAAACTTAGCTCATTGACGTCGTTCTGTGCTCTGACTTCTGGCCACTATTCATAGCAGTTGTTTTGAATAGGATATACAATATCGTATCATACAACGTGTATCATACGTCAAAATAAGCATGGACATCAGATGGTAAATATAGTAACATATGTAGGAAAGGATACATTTTAACAGGTTCTCACAGCAAGAAAATAATAATAATTTTGGTGTCTACCAGACTCCATCAGCTGACGTCGATTTTTGCAAATTCTGGCAAATTGACTATATTTATATCACAGTAATAAAATTGTCATAGAAGGCACAAATCATGCCACATTTTGCGCGGGATTTAACATATTTCTCCTCCTTTTTCCCTTTCTGCTGCCCGAATTGCTAAATTTACGACCATTCTATTTTTCCGAATGTCCATGCTGGTTTTCATGCCATCTGTATATCACATGGGAGATATTCGAGACAGCTTTAGCGACGCCTCCTTGGCCTAACAAATAAGTAGTAGCCTGATAAATTTGGTCTATCCAAATTACAAGGGGCCCACTACATGGTGTACATTTCTAAACCAGAAAGCCAGGAGGCTTATAGAGAATCATTGTGGATTAGGAGAAGCATTCATTTTCATGATAACAATAATAATTGTATGGGAGAGTTTGTTCAATTTCTGGTCAGGCAGTGTTGACTCTGCTTGATTATATACAAGCTATTAAAAATAACAAATGTATGAACATTCCCCAATTTTTACCGAAATAGACCCACACACCAAACAGGCTGGACTATGATTGATTACAAGGGTTTTATCAAAATTCCACAATTTCCCAATTGTTTTACAAAAAATGACCCCTCATCAGTACAATAATGAATAGCGTTAAGGCCCGGTCACACTGTAACGATATTTTCATCGGATTGCTACACGATTTCTTGAATCTAGGCCGACTACCAAGGATTGCGGTAATGAGGTTCATACAGGCTGATATAACACCTAAACACCTTTCTTTAGCCTGAAGGCCCTTAGCCAGCTCGATTATAATGTGACGTCATATCGGAAAACGATGAAAATCGGACGATAAATCGGATAGCTATCCGATAAATAGAGGCTGGGTGAATATCTCGAGTTGGGAATGGGCGATTCCACATCGAATTGGTTACCCACAAAGCGAATGAGGTCCTTTTTCGTTGTCGCTGTGTATATCCGCCATAATGAAAAGAGACTGGCATCCGTGACCCAAAAATAAAAAAAATCGGATCGTTGCACTATACGATATCGTTGCAGTGTGACCGGGGCTTAACTGTACGCATCATCAGGAACCCACACACCAAATTTACTCGTTTACGAACTAACAATTAGAAAAATATCATAATTTCACATTTCCCAAATTTTTCGACCAAAAATGCCCCCCATCGGTACAAAAATAGATAGTGTTCCTGTACATATCGTCAGAAATGCACACACCAAATTCCAGCTTGATCGATCCAGTCAGGCTGGATTTTGCTTGATTACAAGCTAAAAATTCCTAAAATATCGAAATTTCACATTTTCTCAATTATTGACAAAAAATGACCCCCATCGGGACAAAAATAAATAGTATTCCTGCACACATTGCAGAAACCCACACACCCAATTTCAGCTTGATCAGTCCAGTCAGGCTGGACTTTGCTTGATCACAAGCTAAGAATTCCAAAAAATTCACATTTTCTCAATTTGACCAAAAATGACCCCCATCGGGACAAACATGAATATCGTTCCTGTACACATTGTCAGAAAGCCACACACCAAATTTCAGCTCGATCGGTCCAGTCAGGCAGACTTTGCTTGTAATCAATTACAAGCTAGGCGTCACATACATCCATCCATACATCCATCCATCTATCCATACGCCACCATGACTGCAAATATTCTTTCGGTTTCACCACAATGAATCAAGAAGGATCCTCAAAAGGATGAGCTTCCAATGCTGGCTTCGTTTACGAACAACCCAGTGCATATTCGTAGTGATTAGGATCCGACAGTATCCAACATTTTGGACATCAATTCCCAGGTTGCTGATCATAACCAGTTATACAGTGAAGGTTACACAGCAATCACGAAACATTTTAGAAACTGTTTCTATAATTTTTCTGATAAATATTTCATTTTGAGTAACATAAATGTTACCGAAACATTCCCATGCCATTCCAAACGTTAGAAACGATTTTAGCACATTCCAAATTCAAGAGTAACAGCAGACCTACGGAACGAAATATCTAATAAGCCTGTAGTTGTTCTTGGAACGTCAACGGAACATGTTAAAATGTTTTTGAAACGTTTTTTCCTGTTTGTAGGGTATAACCACTTGCTATTCAACCCTGTGGAAATTGCTAGGAATGTCATCGCTGTCATTCGATATCTTTCACCATTGCGGTACGGGTGACACCTTGTATCATGTAGGTTAGTTGTGTGTGCTTAAATTTGGTTGTCGCTGTTGAAAAAAGAGTTAATAGTGATGAACTGGTAACATTTGCTGTCACCACTGTTATTGTTTTGAGCGTGAGATCAATCATTCCCAGCAAATTATTATCAGAATAATTATAGAACGTGATATAATTATGGACTGTGATTCGACACATAGCCCCCCCCCCCCCCAGGTGAATAGATATCGCTTCAACGACTCTGTTGCCAGGCTGGTCAAACGATGAACCTTCAAGGAATCAGAAAGTGTTCAAATATAATATCATATGACATATGAATATCTCGTTGAACACAGCACTACCCTGGTAAAACAAGGTAGTTCAGGAGCAGAGGCAGAGTAAATATATTTTGATAACCGTCCCATGACTTGTGGTGTAATCGCGATGACATCAACAATTTCATTAGAGACTGATAGTAATTAAAAAGCATTCCGTTAAAGTAACAATCGTCCCTCGTAATGAGATTAAAATGCCTCTTTCTTGAAATCGTTCCAAGATATCGAGCTGCTGATTATTAAAGGGCAATGTCGTGAATATATCATTTCATCGCGAAGCTTCACTGACAAGGGCGCAAGATTTCGCACAGGTATTCCACGTTGCAATACAACCAAGATTTGTGACTGTTCAGGGCATGACAAATAGCACCGCGCCTACGATAATCTGACAGCTAGGAGACCTTGAGGTATTGATGAATGATATATAAGAATTATTGCTCTCTGATGAGAGGTGTCCCTTGGTGGAGGTAAAGACAGGATCTCAAAAAGTGTTTTGAGATGGGTAGTTCCAGGAACGTCAAACGCAAAACGGCAAGCAAAATGGTTATTATGGAAATTGTCGACTATTGACAAATCTTCATTTATCTCTGCTCAACGCCATCAGCTAAGGTAAATGATGAACATTTTCAGTATCATGATATTTGTCAATGTTGAACCTAAACGAGGAATTTCACTTCAGATTATTCAGAACATGAGAATTATTCCGTCTATCAACATTATTCATTCTGATTTCTGATCTCATTCGTTTATTTAATAGATAGATGATCAGTTTGCATTTTGTAATAAATGTATATTACTGAATAATATGTATTTACTGTTATGTATTTACTATCGTTACTTGTTTCCTTTGTAATAACATTATACTTTAGAAACTTATTTCTTCCTCGAAATACTCTTTATTCATATTGTCAATCGACTAATGATCACCTGCCCACTCTCAGGAAACCTCATAGTTGATGAACCGTTCTTCAGTTACGTCTGACACTGTCTGAAATTATTTCTAATGTGACTGCGGGCGTGAACACTGCCCGTGGCAAATTTGCAGTTCAATATCATCCACATTCACTGACGGATACGGCACAGCTCTCCAACTGGACAACCCCAGTCAGTTTCCACCCAGATTGTTCGCCTGAAAGACCCCACCCAATCCTTCAACTCTGAGGAGGCCATGCATAGTTGAACTTCTGACAACAAACAGGATTCCCCACGAAAAGTAGCTGTTTTATTATCAGCAAACATTCTCTAATTGTTCGATGTTATCTGTTATCCGGTTATCTACTAATTAGGTAGAGAAATATATGTTTCTCTTCTCAAATGTCAACTCCAGTGTCTTGTTAGACTTTCCCGACGAATAGGGCTATTGAAAAAAAGTAGCACTAATTTTGTATGCTAAAGCCCGAATCAGTCCGATGTATTGTGTCCCGCAATATCTAACTAAGACCTCATCGATTTTAAATTGTAATATTCGCGGACCTGTTCAATTGGCATCTTCGGAAGAGGTCCTTTGTGGGTTGTCGAAGAAACATTGACAATAAAATATCACAAGAATATGTAAATAAAGGGGCAACGAGTGGAAATGTTATTAGTTTTGGAGATCAACTCTCTGAACAATATTGTCGATGGCGACGCAAACGCAGCCTAAAAGAGTGGCAAGCAGAAAGAAATTGCGTGAGGCGAGCGATTATGGGAAGGGAAGAGTGACAAGCGGTATTAGTGACACTCAGCAATACAAAAGTACTGGCTTGTCCCAGGTTCGATTCCCGCATACATTGTCGGGCGTTTTCCCCCAGAGGTGGCTGTACTCATAGCGAAGACTAGCAGGTCTTGGTGTCCGGGCTCTGATGTGATGCAGGAGACTTGGTAACTATGAGGGGTTGTTGCAGATTGTTGCTAGTTTGCGATAATCCTCGTCAGTCGGCTATGCGCAGCTACCGTGGTTGAACAAACGAAAACAAGGAAACTTCCTCTCCGCCAGGATTTGAGAAAGTGGTTGGATCGTGTGGTTCACTGGTCGACCGTCGGATGGAGACGATAAATGACGGTCCCGGGGGTCAGTTGGGATTGGTGACAGTACACCCCTGTATCGATATCATCTCAGCAGTACACTATAGTCATGCTAGTAATCAAATCAAACTCGTGCAAGAGAGGAACGACATCTCTGAGGCTTAGTGGAGCACTGACCAGGGAAATAATAGTAAAGAGGACAGATTGGGGACATTGGCCTACGATGGACTGGATGCTGAAGAGTGACAGTAAGATGATCCTCGTTGATGATACTGGTACTGGTCTCCTCCTGAATACGATCATCAGATCGAGTACTCTGGAAGATCATGAAGAGGTTCAACCCCAAATAGGGCAACCATATTCCATGAGGGGGTATTTATAACTCCGTGAAGTGGAAGTAGCTTGGCTAGGGTGCCAAGTACGTGCTCTCACGAATTAAATACCAACTCGTTCCTAAAAATCATTTGGGACGATCGACTAGTCGAACTGATACTGTATCACGAAGATGAGAGTTGTCCCTGATGTCTTACTGGTGAACTCTCCAATAATAGAACCAAATGCTTCTGTCAGTAGCTACAATCCATGCGAGAATTGCTGGGACAAAACAGCGAAAAGCAGCTGTCAATCCCTATTGCTAGATGACGGCCCCCATTCAATTGTGAAGTACCTCACGCGTTTGGAGGCAACTTTGGATTCCGAGCACACGACTGATCCTTACATCACTATGCGGCAGTGAAGATTCAATACTGAGGATTCTTACAGTGAATTGCGTGTTCCTTTGGAAATATTTCTGCCATGTGCAATTAACGCCTCCTACTCATGATACACGGGCACAGCGACGCTTGAGTTCAATATTCGTAATGTACATCGTATATTGGCGTTGGTAACAACGAAAACAAATACCCATACGGAACATCGTCAGAAGTTATGGTGTCAGCATGGGCGGCGATTCGGAGGGGAGGGGGAACATTTCCCCCAATATCTGAAGAAGTTGAAGAACCTCCATCTACTTTTGAATCTTCACACAGTAACTTTTTGGAAAATAGTCCATGACCCTCACCC
>JAUOBX010252075.1:0-11503 GCA_032360705.1 Eupentacta quinquesemita
TGACAGCATGGGTGCGACCTCGCATGTACGACTTGAACCATTCTCCAGCATTTCCAGTGATTCCATATTGCTCGGATGAACGACGAAAGAGAATGTCATGGTCGAATACATCGAAAGCAGCGGTAAAGTCCAGCAAAACTAGAAATGCCTCATCCCCCCTATCCTAAGCTGATAGAAAATCGTTTTGCACTGCTAAAAGGACAAGTTCGGTACTATGATGAGGTCGATAAGCTGCTTGCATGGGAGCATGGAGATCGTTGTCCTCAAGGTATTCCCGAATCTGGGCGATTGCAGCTCTTTCAATTACTTTACCAAGGTAACATAGCGGTGAGATTGGTCTATAGTTGGCGTAAACAGTACCATCCAAACCAGGTGTCTTCATTGAGGGGGCGATTATGGCATGTTTGAGAGGTTCTGGACAAATTCCGGTGGTAAGAGATGAGTTGACGATAGCGGTGATCACTGGCACCAGCTAGTCTGAACATAGTCTGAACAGCGATGAGGGCAGAGGATCCAGCGAGCATGACGTTACGTTCGATATCTGTATCATCTCCCGAATGGCGGATTCTGAGACAATAGTGAACTCTGATAGTGTGCTGGTACAGTCACGCTCAACGTTGACGGAAAGGGGACGAGGAACTGGAGCATTGATGTTCCGCTGCAGCTGCCGAATTTTACCACTAAGGTGGTCTGCAAATTCATCTGCGATGACGCCAGGAGGACTGTGTGACGGCAACTACTGTCCGGCGACGACTGGAGATAACAGCCTATTCACCATCCGATATAATTGTTGCGGTTCTGCAGCAGCTACTTGGTCGCGGTGGTAGCGAGCTTTCGCCTCCGTCAAAAGACTGTTATAGCGAAGACACTGATTCTTGTAGCAATCTTTGTCCACATGGAGTCCCGAATGATGGTATTTTCGTTCGAGACGACGGCGTTTCTTCTTCTCTTCCCTCAAAATGGTAGAATACCATGGCGCGTGGGGTCTGAGGATGACAGTGCGCTCGACTGAGGGGGCATGTTTGTTGATAACACTGGTTAGGACTGCGTCATAATGAGTCACAAGCGATTCAGCGTCAGGAGCAGTCAGAAGGGTGGAATTCTTTATGTCACTACGAAAATCAGAGATATCGATTTCACGCAATCTCCTTGATACGATACGTGTGGAACAAGGTGGGGGTCGGGAGATGTCGACGGAACACCCAATGGCTGCGTGATCGGACGGCAGACCAAGATGAACTGAGGTTAGTGTGACGAGATCTTCTCCTTTTCTTGTGATGAGCAGGTCTAATGTATGACCCTTGCAGTGTGTAGGTTCCATCACATGCTGTTGAAGACCCATGGACTCCATCAAGTCACAGAAGGCATTGGCATCATGATTAGCACGATTATCGACGTGGAAATTGAAATCGCCGGTAATGAGCAGTCTGGTAGGTACAGTCGCTAGGGATTCCAGGAAGGTTGCAAACTCGTTTCGAAACATGTCAGTGGTTAGCTTATTCTTCCTGTTACAAGGGGGTCTGTAAATCACAACTGCCCGAAGCGACGTCGACCTCGATATAAGGGTTACGTCCAGGTGCTCGAAAGACGAATAGGAGTGGTCATTGTTAACATTGACTGTAAATCCATTTCGCACCATAATCGCAACCCCGCCTCCTTTGCCTGAAGTTCTCGGGAGGTGGTGGAATGCAAAATTCGGAAGAGTATTTGCAATGTCGGCCAGGGCTCGGTTGTCTCTAACATCACCGGTTAGCCATGTTTCCGTAATCGCTAGGACATCCAATCGTTGGCTGATTACAAAGTCACATAGCGCCACAGTTTTATTTTTCGCATTCAATGAATGAGCGTTCCAGAGTGCGAATTTGAGACGAGGGACGCATTGATGGTCGAAAGAACGAAGTGGTATGCTTATTAGATTCGATTGGTTAACTCCATTGTTGCAATCAAGACGAGATCTAGCAACCCTCCGTGTGATGATTGGAGTAATCCGTCTCTGTTTTCTCCGACCCGCTCTTTTTCCACGATGGGTAGGGCGACTTCCTGCTGAAGGTTGGTCGAACAGTGATGCTCGCCGTTGTTGGCAGTGATGCAATAATCCCGCCTCCGACAGGGAATTCCACTGACAATCAGGAAGTCTATAGTCGTTGTTAAGCCCAACGAGATCCGTTCTTGAGTAACTAAGGCGTTCGATTGTTGCCATGGCGGCGTAATCAATGTCGCGGAACCCAGGCTGATCATCAGTGAATAGTTCTGAAATTAGATTGAGCCTGGAAAGGGTCATCAATGTTCCAGCACCAGTTAAAATCAGTCAGATTTTCCTGCCTGGTTCGACAAAATCCACTCATCTAGATGGTTGGAATTGGGCCTCGCAAGTGCTATTCCCGACAATGAAGGGGAAACCGAGAGCTAAAATTTTATCTGTCCGCTACATGCCGAATTTTCCCCCTTGAACGGTTTCGGCTTGAGGTGACCGATATGGGGTGAGATGGCCGACTTTAAATCGGCAATTATACCAGGAATGTCAGTGACCTTGTTGCTCACTTAACGAATGTTACGACCGCTTTTAGGGAACCTCGTCCGTATTTCAAGCTGGGGATTCCGTCATGTACGCGCAAACCATATGGTGGCGCTCCGCTTAGATAGTATTTTCGACGCTCCCGAATATGTGGATTGTTTGTAAACGGCGGAATTTTTACGGAAAGGGACCAATTCCAGCAAATCTTCAGCATTTAAAACATTCGAAACTGCCATTCCATATTCACAATTCCTCTTGCTTTGAAGTTCAACCTAATTTTGTTTTGATATACCGGTTTGCTAGGAAAAATTGATATGAACTTCCACAATGGAATTATTATTCAGGGGACAACTCCACATTCTTTCAGCATGGAGTCCGGACAAAACGTTGTTTCCCGTGTGAATTTTCATGTCCCTCACACTGGGCGCATCGCGGCCATATTGGTGGAGATAAAATCCCGCCATATTAATGACCGGATTTCTCAGTACCAGTTGATCATTTGAGCTTAAGCATGGTTTGATATTTCAGGAGAAATTCACGAGAATGATGGCAATAAAATATGACAATTTCAAAGCAAATTTACGTTATTAAACTTTATATGGAAAGAAAATGTACTTTACGCTTGTGTTAACGCCACAAACCTGCCACCTTGCTCAAATCCGAATTATTGCAGAATTTTATTTCTATGTCCCCCTATATTCACACGCGGAACAGCACATGAACCGTTAATTACGCCCCGAAAATCAGTATGTAGTAGGCCTACAGTGCTCATCTGGGGAATTATTCACAAATTAATATTAATTCGATTCAAATATTATTTAAAAGTGTTTTGATGCAATTCGTCCGACTCTCATAAGAAAACCACATAATTATTGTGTGAACCATGGAAATGTGATTCTAGAGCAATTCATGATTCAATTTTCATTTAATTTTTCATTCTTTCGTTTCTTCACATGTCATTCACGATTATTAACACCATAGGGATAATATAGTCGAATATGTGAAAGGGAATATTCTAAAAAAGAACGTAGGCTTAACAAAGTAGGATACTCCCACCCCAGCTTTGACCTTTGTACACAATTCTTTCCGTCAGACACTTCCCGAGTAGGGGGCAGTGCTCTCAATTTATGCAGTTGCACATTTTATGGGGGGTTGCCGGTTTGAGCATATTCTTTAGGATTCTAGAGTTGTGCGATCCCTGTAGAGACGCGTGAATAGTTCAACGCAAAGAGTCAATCATGCGCAATGTGATAGTTAAGGAGGTGCTCTACCCTTGAAAACAATATCTCACTTTTATTGGCTCAAATTACCATAACTACCTACTATTGTACACATTGTAGATTACCGAAAAAACATTAAATATTCTGAATGGTACCGTAACATTTGCATATTTAAAGAGCCAATTTGCATATTTATTGAGGTAAATTGGAGGGAAATGATATTTCGACCTGAGGATTTCCTACAACATCGTAACATATCGATGGGAAGCTTTCAGCGTGATTGAGCTGCTCAAGGAATGTAGGGAGCAGATGTTCAATATATTGTATAAATAACGAAGAAATTCCAAACAAACAATTTGGAGGAAATTCCTGGAAATTAACTGACATACATGAGAAATATACAATGAACCTGTATCAGCCTACTTTTGTATTTTCGGTACTATATATATTCGAACAAAGGAGAACACAAAAAATGTGGAAAATGTGCTAACAAATTCTCAACTTAGAGGAAATTCCTGAGAATTGACCAACACACATGAAAAATATACAAAAAACCTGTATCAGCCTACTTCTGGTATTTGATATATACCAGTGAACCCCAGGATCTAACCACTTTCGTGACGTTCAACCACGCATATGCATTGCATGCAGCTGACCGACGAGACTCATTGTAACTTATCGGACAAAGTATGGGAATTGTGAACAAATCTCCAGCCTACAAGGGTAACGAAATTTGGTCCCTTCACTATATATACCCTGATAGCACCGAAGCGTTGTGCCAAGATTGGCAAATACTTTGGCAAATATATTGGTGCAAATTTGTTATTCGGCTAATGGGTGCTTGCAGGCAAATATATGTAACAATGTTGAGAAACAGTCTCTAACATTATTGGCCTCAGACTTATAACCAACGGTTGACTGTGGTATACGTTTTGCCTACACTAGTACTATGAACATCAACAAGTGGTCGCGTTTCCATCGTTGGCCCGAAGTTCTCCTGTCAACACAACATATTAATAACGCTTGCCAACCATTGCCAACATTTCTGAAACGCTCTGTCAATGACGTGTACTATATTAGATGGGCATCCGTATATATACACGGACTACATTTTCACCTTTGAGCCACAATGAGCTACAACAATACCCCGTGAAAGAGAGAAAGACACCGCTGGCTAGCTTCGACAATCATCTAATAGGAACAGTTATGAAATTGGGACAAAACAGGCTGTAACAATGTTGGCACAGCAGTCATCGCTGACAGTTGACTATAATATACGTTTTGCCATCTCTAGCCCTATTAAAACACCAGCAAATGGTCGGTTTCCCAGCGTTGGGTGAACGTTGGACTAAACTTATTCTGCCAACACAATACTCGGCCAACGCTTGCCAACTATTGCCAACATTTCACAAACGCTCTGTCAACGTTGTGTACTATTTTAGTTGCACATTTCACTCGTGGATCAGTAAAGAATGAGTGAAGAACACTGCTGGCCAGATTCAACAATCATCATGGGAACCAAATATGGATAACATAACACTGCACAATAACAAATTTGTCAGGCTTCGGTGGAATGATGGAAGCAAACCAGTGTTCAGTACATCAGTGTTCTTCCTCCGGATGTGACGGTTCCTCACGGAAGATACCACTAATAGCGTACTTTAGGGGTGAGGTTACAATCAGACATGCTCCAGCGATGGATATCCACCCAACAGGGTCATCGGTCAAGAATGCCTGGAAGAAATACGAGATAACCACCTCGGACGTTGCGATAAGCGAAACTACAGAAGCTTTCTCGCTGTGGAGAGCGAGATATGTACACGCGAACGAAAATCCGCACACTACCACCGCTAGGACAAGTACCCCCCAATCGGTCGCACTTGTCACATACTGCACATTTCCGTCGTCGACCAACATTATCACAGGCATTGCAGCCATCCCAGTGATTCCTGTCGTGAGTAACAGAAGCGCCGGATCATATGTGTCACGCTGGACTAACTTGCGAGAGGCGATGAATTGCGAAGCGCCACAGACCGCACAGGCAACAGCCACCAGGAGTCCACTGATCCCTCCTTCGTACCCAACGGAATCGCCTCCAAACAGGAACGGTGGCTCTGAGATCAGGACCACTCCAACGAAGTTGAGAAGGACGAGGATCACGTCGGAAATACCGAAGGGTTCATCTAGGAGCACTTTCCCCAAGACGACGCAGATCACGGGACGGCTGAAGACGATGGCACTCGTGCTTCCGATCTGCGGCATCGAAAAGGCGATGACGCCCAGCACCAGCACACCCAGACCAGAGAGGCCAACCAGGAGGATCAATATGGCATCTGTACCTCTGTACCTCTCGCCGTAGTCCCAGCGTATGAACGCGACGGATGGCAAGTAGGCGATTAGACACGCGAAAATGACTATCGTGGGAGAGATCCGTTCAGTGATGACGTTCACCATCAGCGAGTTGAACGCGAAGAGAGCTGCGCCCAGGAAGGCGAAAATGATACCTCTCTGGGCATACAGAGAGCTGAGCGGAAATCTGTCAGGAGGTGCCATGATGACGTTCTCTTATGAATCCGAAACCTGATGGAGATACGACCTATGTCGAGACACAAGTGTTTTCTTTGGGTTGGGTCCTTGGGATTTTAAGTATTCACGCTTAAGCATGCAAACAGGAACACAAACATGCAAATTGTTGTCAACTAATTGATTTCTTGAATCGCCAGGAAAGATAAAACTTTCATGATAGACTAGTCATCACCTGGTTAGCCTTACTTAGATCTTGGGCCTCATCATAGTTGTTTCGCAGTGCCTAGTATGGAATAGAGTGTTTAGTTTCTACCAATTTACTCCTTTTATTTAATGGATGTAATATTGCTTCCTGTTAAACCGTGTCTGTATCATGCCATACATAGGATATAGGCTGACAAGTTCTCTGGGGACAGTAAGCATTCAGTCTACAAAGTAGTTATTTTCCAAAAAAACAGCAGCAAAATAATAACGTTGGACAAGTTGTCCATTATCCCTGACGAACGAGCCTGGAAGCAACTAATAGACGTCGAAGCGATGTATATGTGTATATCCTGACAGGATGAGGAAGCGAAATCGATCAACGGAATAGAAATATACAGACGGCATCAAATCTTGGCTGATACATCTAGGAGAACCATGAAATACCCTTCTAGTCCATTTGGCTTGAATATACGGTAAATTGACCGGGCTAGTCGACCGGCGGGTGATCGTCAAATCCGATATAAACTTGGGAACTTAAGCCACTTGGCTACGTTGTTCGTATCACCGAAATCCGGAAGCCGGATAATCCGGATAATTCCTCCAAGAATTCTTCTTGACAAAGTACAAACTCAAAGTTGAAAGTTTGATATTGTTTCATAGGCTATGTTTTCCGCAGAGAATCGATGCAACAAATACTGTTGAGAGATTGTCTTGATTTTTTTTATAAACGCTGGCCCAAAAAGAATCTTTCGTTCAAAAATTCGCTACTGATCCCGAACATATGTCCAGTGGTTGCGATTGAGTGATCATGAGGTCGTGGAGTCGTGATAGAATTGTCGTCCAGTTTCCAGGGTAGAGTGACATTCCTGTCATCTCTCAATGATGGACGTTAACTTGTTGTGTTAGTTTGCACGAGACTTGTGAAGCTCTGCCAGCGCGGCGGAAATATTCCGATAGGAATGCTGCAAGTTAGGATCCCTAAAAACGAACAAACAAACAAATGTATTTCCTCAAGGAACTGCAATATTACTATGAGAGTGATTTAATCCCTCAACGAAACGGCACTATCGTAGGCTACTCCGGCGAAATGTCGACAGCGAACCTATTTATATCTCACGTTCTCCGAAACATTGACCATAGGCCTATAAACCTGGTCCGCCCGCATATGTTGCAACAATTGATTGCGTTACCACTCGAGAACCTAATTCCACGTTGCACACGGCCCAGTCATTTTACGTTGCACCCTCTCGTGATTGGACGGCATGACGTCACGAATAACTAATTCCCGCCAGACGCTCGCTAGCAGACAACGAGTATATGGTGAGCGAAACGCTCGAAATCCTAGTCAATCGAGCGAAATCCGGGTTCATGTTGACAGAGAGTAGTTATTTTTTTATAAACTGGGCGTTTCGACTGATTAGGGTGGGTTCTTGCCTAATATTTTTCCAAATGGTTAAAAACACTTATTCCTCTCCATGGATATCAGGTTGTTGCATTATCGTGGTTGAAAAGTTGCCATTAGGAAACAGCTAAGTACAGTATATGGTATCATGTTCAATAAAAGATCCATCATTATGTGGTGTTCCACAAGGTTCAATACTTGGCCCTCTATTATTTGTTATATACATTAATGAGTCTCGAATAACTGCTCTCTGATCCAGGTAGTTTTTAATGGCTAGAATTCAGACGATCTACGAAATCTTGTCTGTCCGGAACTGTGTAAATTCAATAACTGGTTTGCATGCCGATAAGCTAACACGACATATTAGCGGAACACATTTCATGGTCTTCAGTGCAGGAAGGATCGTGTACATTGAATGGAAAATCGATCAACAAAGCTGACAGTATCGCATTTTGAGGATTGTATATTGATCCACATCTTATTTGGGATGGACATGACGATTGTATATCTCCGCGGGTAGGGAATGGTATTGGTGTTATAGGCTATGCAGGCTGGAATTCCTTTCACCACGGAAAAATATGATAATGATTTATATGAGTCCCGTATCCCCTCACGTGTCAATCTCTCCGAAGGAGCAATGTCAAACAATATATATATATATATTATAAAAAATAAGAAGCTTCGGGTCCTTCTCGATTACCTTACCTTGAAATGCTTCAACAAGTTTTAGAATATACACAGGGCTCTATACCTAACGTACCCCAATCAACTCAGATGTACCCACGCACTTTGCCCGAGGGCATTGCATTCTATATATTTTTCCAAATGTTTAAACTACATCCAACTATTCGTACGAATATGCGAAAGTGTATATCAGTAGTTGTGTTCTCTCACACGTTTCGGTTCGGACGGAGTGTGAATTGAACCATGTGCAACTTGAGCTCGTGTGTCTATCCTAAATTAAACAATAATAAAAACAATTGTGTAGAAAGGATGCCAAGACACCAATGCTCTATCACATCAGTTTCATCAATTCCCTGCTTAGGGCGCGGTTTAGGGCGTGGTTCAGAGTGTGAAACCGGCTAGGGTAAGCAAACCGGCACCGCTAACGCCACAGCTGTCGCCGGAAACAATGAGCGTTAGCGCAATAACTCTCTGACACTTTTGGATTGAAACTTGGTACACATGTTCGTCCTAGTAACATTTCTGATGGCTTCGAAGGTGGACCATGCTGTATGAATACTGCTCTTTATCATGTGGGTTTCATGCGAAATTATATAAAATTTGTCTGATTCACACAACACATGGTGGGTGTGGACTACAGTTGAACCCGATTAATCCAAGGTCAGCGATGGTCAGATTTGCCTAATTTGGGTTATTTTCCTTCGTCGGATTTGAGCCAAACTTATTAGAGTCACCCACCAAATTCGATGAAATTTTAAGGTTATCATAGGTCAAATTTGCATGAATCATGCTGCGTAAACATGTTGTCGGTTAACCGGCTGCACATGTGCGGGCGGTAGACCGCCCACGTGTATTTCCCCGAATTAAGTATGGATATTGACTTTTGATTATTAGGAAAATCGAATGAACCATGTCTGGTTGACCTCCAATGACCTCGAAATGACCCTCATGCTGTGTAGTACCAAGTTCATATCCGCCCAAAAAAATCAATAAAAAAAATCACCAAGTGGCATCCAAATCTGCCAGAGTTAGGAGAAGCGCATATATTATGAAATTTGACCTACGACAACCTCCTAATGACCGCCATGTTTTTCAGCAAGTTCCACCAAGTTTCGTTCAAATCCGACAGAGTTAGAAACATCTCAAAGGTAACGCAAAGTTGATATGATACGTTCGCATAAAATCTGCAAATAGAGGGCAGTAGTCTTGCTGCAACGCCCACCTCCGAACCCATCCGTAATTTTACTAGGGCGGACACGTGTACCAAGTTTAGAACCAATCGGATGAAGCGAGTTATTGCGCTAACGCCTATTGTTCCCGGCGACGGCTGAGACGGCGGCGGCTACACCCCCAGACGCTGAACTAAACGCGTCAAGGGGAAACAATTATTTCCATATTTCGTTCATGAGGTTTCATGACTTGGCCTGCCCGACCTCAAGACCAGTGGCCACGTATTTGTTGATATAGCCTAATTTTGCTGGACTTTCAGGAAACCTCCGACAGGTTGGCAAATTTGAGCAGTTTAGCCCCAATGGTCATTTATTTCAGTGGATAAGGGTTCTCAGTTGTACTAGACTTGCCACAAGTCTATCGTGAATGTTATTCTCCGTCCCTGGTACTGGTTTGCATGTCGTTATACTGCGCACGCCCTCTATTCTGACACCCTCTGATCTGTCCCAGAGCCGTATATTTAGAGCCGTATATTTATTCCTAATATACGGCTCTGATCTGTCCGCACGGATAGTGCGTAAAAATCAGCGGGCGACTAGATCACTGTACAAGTATATATTATCAGTAGGACTTGATAAGCTGAATGTGGCGGAAAGACAGACCCGAGAGACTTGTAGCAAGTCTACAGTTGTTTTTGACACACTCCCATCGATTCCCGGGCCATCGTTTTTTGTAGCTGAAATTAACACCCTGGGTGAATGTACTTTTTGCAATCGCAAATTCGCAACGTTTCCCTCGATTTCAACACGGCCTTTCGAACAAGGATGGCGCCAGCGAGAGGGGAGGGTTGGTGTGGCAGGGCGGTCATGCGCCTCTCCCGTCGGGGAAGCCTGCCCCTCCCCGTCGGGAAATTTTTCTAATCTCGTCGGGGAGTTGCAAAAGCGACATTTTTTCTAGGCCCAAATGCACATTTTGTGTTTTCGTGTCAGCCTCCGGAGAGTATATATTATTCAGCTGTTATCCCCGATTGTCGCCTAACATTCTGTTGACCCTTTTCGGTCACCCTACTCCTTGACGTTGCCAAAAGTTGAGGTAGCCTATTCCCCATCCTTGAAATAAGTTACTACAGTTCGTGGTACGGGTCTATTACGGCTAGATTATATATGTTCTTTTGAGAGTAAAAAAACAATGCCGAACTGCACAGCAGAAAATATGACCTCGTCAACAAATAGTTGTTGGAGCAGGGGGTGGGGTGACTTTAGCACCAGACCCCTCGTCGGAGAAGCTGGCCCCTCCATCAGGGAAATTCTGCCGCCACCACTGCTTCCAAATCGTATCACTCAAATCAAACTCTCAAATCAGTTGCAACAGGAAGAACTACCAGCATAGTTAAGGAGCAATCGCGGTTGAGTGCAGATAAGGGTGTGAGCCTACTTCATGGGCAAAGAATTGATATCGCCTGGCTCTACTTTTTAGTCTTGAAGTATCCTACGTGGTTGTCCGTCGATCTCGAGTCGTACTTAAGTATAGCCTGCTCGAGAAATATTTCACTATCTTATCGGAGACCATTAGACTATCAATCTGTAATTTGTCAATGTAGGAGTGTCATTCCCTATCATTCTGGCATATATAGGTTTAATTTCGTTATTATTGTTGGTAAATACTCCAGTGGCGTGCACAGAATCTGGGAGGTGGCCAGTGGTGGCGCCCGCGGGGGGGGGGGGGGGGGGGGGGGGGGGGGGGGGGGGGGGGGGGGGGGGGGGGGGGGGGGGGGGGGGGGGG
>JAUOBX010252186.1:0-11503 GCA_032360705.1 Eupentacta quinquesemita
TCATTGTAAAGCGCCTTTGAACACATTTTGTGATTTAGGCGCTATAGAAATATGGTATATAATAATAATAATAACTCATCTGCTGTATGCAGCATGAATGCCGCATTGGTGCGCGTGGTAATTCTGCTTACACGTCGCTCATTCCATCTTATCCAGATGAATTTTGGATTCGTTGAGATCTGTAATCATCCTATCACACATTGCATCACACTCGTGCACTTCGTACGTTTGTTTTCGCGTAAAACGACGCTCGAGTGTTTTGCCGCATCCCGCATTCGCACAAATGGAATCCGGCCCGAAGACCGAAACTGCATATTATATTGTTACGGAGTACTTTTTAGACTACCATTACTTGTTAGAAATAATACAAATGTACACAATGCCTGACTTCATTATTCTTCGCAAGTGTGAGTTAATATTCGTTTCGTCTCGTGCTGAAAGGGTAAAGTGAATTTCCGTTTAAGTCAATGAGGTCAATGTCCCAATCTCTCAAAGCAAGCATGGTCAATATTTACGTTGATTGGCATGTATATACACAATCGAGCAATTATCAGTGTAACATTCTTTTTTGGAAATATTATTGTAGCGTGTTCCGTGAATATTCTGTTAGCAACCCTTCCTATCTCTTATTATCCTATTATATCATGAATTTGTGGAGCGGCAATGCCGAATGTATATATGATTAGTTAATTCACATTCCTTTGCCTTTGTCATTTATTCATCAAAGATAGGATAACCTACAAAAGATGTTCAAACGATATTTACAGGAAGAATTTATGTTCTGGTCTTGTTTCTGATTGCAAATCATCGCGTACATCAGTTGATGGCACTCATCAAGCCAGTTTCTATATTATTTCAATCAGTGAAAACGTGTAATGAAGGACGATCTTGTTGGCTGGATGGTTGATGAACATATTCCACCAGTTCACTTGTGACATAGACCTACCGATTTTTATTCCTTCATTTATACTGCATTCAACATATCCGTGGCACGAGTATCTATGAGGGTTCACGTACGAAAGGTAATGTGCGTACGCCCCTGGGTAAATATATATCCCTGCACCTTCCATGCTCTCTTTTGAATCTTTTGAGTTATCGCAATCAACTTGAGTACTTTACCAATGCAATGATTCGACTGAGAATAATTATTTCGGCTGATCTGGATAATTTGCAGAAATATGGCAATTTGCACAAAACTCAGACGCCGAGTACATCGTATATGTGGTCTGAAACATCAGGGTTAGTTGTCGTTAGAGGTTATTTGAAGTGACTGTGCATTATATCGAATTTATATCTCAGATTAAAACTTTCTCATTTCCTTATATCTTAGGTCTGTCTCATATGGCGTTTGCGCAGTGGAAACAAACACCTATTCTGAGATATTATATTAATAACCAGAAAATAATAATGTACTTTCAGTTAATATTCTTAACGATTACAACTAATGAAGTAGCATTCAAGGGTCGTTCAATTGAATCCACTAAAAACAAGAACGCTGTTTGTAAATTCGTAACTCACAAATCGATGTTATATCTTATTTGTTGTATTTGTTGATTTCTTCGAACTTCACTTATACTGAATCCGCCCGTTAACAGCATTTGTTGAGCTGTGAAAAGTGGGAGAAAGTGCACATTGGTCTACTCAATTATAGAGGCTTTTACATATCTTTATTTCTTTATTGCGATGTGGGCTTCAAAAGAAAGTACACCTAACTAGTTATTCCACTTTCATCTATCGAATAAATTGAACAAATGACTAGCACGATGCTTCCAGGAAATAGCCTCGCCATTGCCATTTTGTTTAAATTATTATATAATTGATATAACTAGCCATTCGTACCAAATACGCTGGTTAATTCTGTCATCAAGGAATAAACTAGATTTTCTCTCGGAAAACACTTTCCTATTATTATCTCATTTGCTGCGTATTCCCCAAATTGGTATTAAATATATAGATATTTAATGCCCATAAAAGTTCCATAACTTCTTCAGAAGCCGCCGCCTTCCAGCTTCTTGTTCCTTCTTCCAATCTCTCAGATCAATCATAAGGATGATTGATTGAACGCATTAGGGTAATTTTTGCTTCGATTGTGTTAAAAGGTCATTGATTTAGTTTCTATGCTTCAAATGAGTGATATAACATGCAGTTTGATTTGGCTCAGCCAGTGATAATAGAACAAACTTTGGCGAGAAACCCACTGTAATATAATTATTCTGTTTGCTTCTCATACGGAGAAAAAATAATGTACCAAACTGAGTAATATAAGAATTCCATGAATGTTAAGTGAAATTCTCACGATAAGTATATATATGTACCTTGTAAGTTTGGGTACATATTACTAAATGTGAGAATTTTACTTAGCATCAGTGAAGTTCTCAGCCCACTTAGTTAATGTAAACTGCGAGCAAGTGCAAGCATAAATGTGTCCAAACATTTCAGTCTCTGCTTGACTGCATAAAATGAGCATGCTCATATGATTTACAGTACAGTGTTAGATGACATTGGTGTTATGTGCATGGCGACACAATGAAATGTAAGATGCTATCTTACCAACCGACTCCTACAATTTGTTTTCGTCTTTCTTCGAAATGAACAGATTATTGATTTATCAATGACTTGATAGGTGATCATCACAGTTATGTCACCATTATTAATAAACGAACGAAAGAAATATGCTAAGATTTTAATTTGAGGACTCAACGTCACATATCATCATACGATCGAACTGCATCATGTTGTTTATTGCTCATCTTATTTGTATTATTCATAACCTGGGATTCTCTCACTGGCATACCGTTGTTCTCCTCAGGATCCATGAGCCAGAAATGGATGTGAATAGAATTAGTAGGCAAACTTGCAAAAAAGTTGCTAGTATTTATTCCCCCATTTAACCACTAGTTCTGCAGTTATCAACTTATAAATAAACATTCACCATATGTCAACCATCCTCAACGCAGAAATACAAACATTGCACTGTTATTTCCCAAGTATTGTTATTATTATTACTATTATTATTCTGCGCCTCATAAATGTAATTATTATTATTAAAACATTTATAAAGCGCCAAATACGATAAAACAAGCTCTAAGGCGCTGTACAAGTGAAAAGCTAAAAAATTGTAATACTAAAATACTATTAGAAGAAATAGTGAAATATATAGAATACAGGAAAAGTTAATAGATAGTGAAGAATAAACTAAAATGCAATCTTAAAAAGTGTGGTCTTGAGACATTTCCCAAAACTATTAAGACTGTCAGCACGTTTCACAGCATCAGGCAAACTGTTCCAGAGTGTCGCAGCAGACCTGTCGAGACGTCGGTTCCCATGAGTAGAGGTCCTGGTAGGGGGCAACTAGTGATTTGGACTGGGGGCGTAGCGACCCGGCCGGACAGGTATGTATCGCTTAAGCTCCTCATCGATATAACAGGGAACATAGTCAGTGAAGAATTTAAGAACGTACAACAACACTTCAAACTGACAGCGATATGGTAGGGGAAGCCAGTGCAGCTCACGCAAAGCTGGTGTGATGTGTTCACGCTTTGGGGTCTGCATGACCAAGCATGCTGCGCTGTTATGAACACACTATGATTGACGGTAGCATCACAATAGTCAAGACGTGAGGTCACGAGAACGTTGACGAGCTGTTAACAAATATCGTTGGAAATGAAATATCTGATCTTACCGATGTTGCGGATATGGAAATACCACGCCCTGACTACACAATCGACCCGATTCTTCATGGTGAGTTGCGAGTCTAAGTGCACACCTAGATTCCTCACTGTATCAACAGACTGACAGAATGAATACACTTACACCCAATTTGGATATGCTTATCGTTGAATGACTGGGCGCACATGACATGATCAACTCCGTCTTCTCGTCATTTAATTTCAGCATGTTTCCATTCATCCACTTTTTGACGTCATCGACACACGATTTCAATTTTGCTTTGACGTCGTCCCGAGGGTGGGTAGGTGGTAAAGCCAGATACAGCTGTGTGTCATCGGCGTAGCAATGGTAACCAAGGACATGTGAACTTATGATATCACCAACTGGACGTGTAAACATACAATATGTGATAGATCCATGTGGAACGACAAATTTAAGATCACGAATCTCAGATTTCTCGTTTCCAATCAATACACATTTTGCCCTGTCACTAAAATATGACTACAACCAAT
This sequence comes from Eupentacta quinquesemita, assembly GCA_032360705.1. Taxonomy (NCBI): domain Eukaryota; kingdom Metazoa; phylum Echinodermata; class Holothuroidea; order Dendrochirotida; family Sclerodactylidae; genus Eupentacta; species Eupentacta quinquesemita. The sequence goes on from JAUOBX010252186.1 coordinate 4,182, forward strand.
CCAGTGCAGATGAACGGATCCCAAAGGTGTTTTGAAGACGTTCGAGTAAAGAATCATGATCGATTAAATCATCACCGCAAAATGTATTCCCACGTGTATCGGGACAGATTATGCATCAACATTGATTTTGTATATAGTTGCCAATATTGTAATCGAGTATTCTCTCGTCCCGCATGGTCATTGTAGTTATCCAGGAGGCAAAATTGTCTCGCAACACCCACATGAATAATGGACGGATATGTTTGCAAACAATTGTCCCACACTATATAAGAACGAATTTCAAATTGACCTATCATAGTGACGATACAACCGATTCAATACTGGCTAATATACATCACTGGGTAGGAGGTCACGTGACCACTCAGAATCCGTGACGTCACCAATCCATATTGTGGGACGGAACACTATATTCAAGTTGTACTAATCAATCTATTCAATCAACCCGAACAGAAAACATTGCTCAACAATATCATTCACCTTCGCCAGATAATTGCCTGGCTGAGCGATTTTCGTAACCAGACTGTCACTGCGATATTAGTTTAAATTGACCATTAGTTTGCCATCATTCGATTGATTTATTCATCATTATACTTTAAACCATCTAATTGAATTCGATTAGTAAGGCGCTTCGCCTCGATCGAAATATCCGTGAAATGCTTAAAAATCCATAACAAAATTAGCATAGTACTCCCATTTCAAGTGGTGCTCCAAGTCCTAACACATGACGATCCTCAAGTATTATGTTTGGAATACACAAAGCCTCTGATGAACCCGCTCGCGCATTGATCATTTCGGTATTATTAACACACCTGAAGCCCAATTCATACTTCACCGCCGTCCACGAAGCGTAACGTCTACCGCCCGCCTGACGGCCTCAATAGGTCACCGAAAGTTGGTCGCGCGCGGCTGACCGGCGTACACCGTCCTGTTCCGTTCTACTAGTCGCGCGCCCAACACGCTCCCGTTCCGTTCGAGATAACTAAAGTTTTTTTCCTTGACGGCGTCAAGAGCTTGCGTGCGTTGTTTCACGCCGAAGAGGATTCTACGAGTAAATCACACAGTTATTTAGTGAATTTTGTTTCTTTAAAATGGGATTTCGATAGGCAAGTGAGATTTTTAGTTTCTTCGAAGAGGGGGAAGGGCAACACAACATTTTGGTGGTCCAAAACGTTACAATGAAGCAGAGGAAACATCTAAAGAATGGAGTTTCTGCCTAGTGTGATTCAGGCGCAAAATAGTGATGAAAATTTCAATTTTAACAAGTTGCCCACGGGAACTAGGGAGGTTGGGGGAGACCAAGATTTGACTTCAAAATCCATTATTCCGAATGAACAATTCTTTGTATGTGCAATACCCAGCAAAAGGACGCCGCACAACGCCGTGAAGTATGAATTGAGTCGCACGTGGAAGACGTTCCCAAAGTACGGCGGTTAGCCGGCGGTTACAAACACGTGAAGCGGGAAGTATGAACGTCGGTGCCATTTGGCGGCGCACTCGCTCGACGGATGTGTCCGCCGTTGAAGTGATGAACCAGCTTATACTTTCACGTCTGTTTCATTCCGGTTATATATGAGAACAAAATTATTCTCGTCCATCATGTGTTTTCGGTGATTTGATATGCTATTATTTCATGTTCGGATGACATCTCTTTCGCAAATCACCGTATTAGAGTAGTATGGGATATGTGTTACTTGCATTTTAGTTTGATAACAAAGGATCCATCGTGCTTCATTGGAAAGTATAATCGGAAGCACCACAGGACAACACGCACACTACATAAATGAGGAAACGTATATCCTGCATTACATGGATATATACAGGAATATTAATTCGAGATAAACTAGAAACTAGCGTCGAACTGGCTCTCAAGAAGGTAATGATGTATGTAAATCCACAGCAGGTGATTCGAAAACTGACTTATGGTGATCCGAACAACGTCCAGCCGCTAGATATATATTAGTGGTGATTCGTAGACGTCAGTGGCCAATGACCTGACAAGTTACGCTGCCTCATCAACATGAAACCTGTTACGACTGAAGCGACTGAAGTGAATTCATTCGACATAACTCGCTTAGCAGTGTGATGTTACAAATAGAGAGAATAACTGAGGCTAGGCCCACAGTAATTCTTCAAGAGTGTATTTCTATTGGAACTTTCGTCATCCAGAGCCACATAGGAATGTTATTCCAAGTGCAAGATGAACAAGAGAGCAATTCACAGAGCTGCAAATCTCATGGGCAGATATTGCTGAGCCAACTGGCCGACACAGTCAGGACGCGGTTTTTCAAACTGGTTCGTTTCAAACAATATATGCAACATCACCATAGTAACAATTGTATACATTGCAATTGCGAGACCAATACATGTTTCCCCAATTTGAGGAAACACATGTAATTTGTAATTTTCTCTTTGTTGCAAAGTTTGAAATCATTTGAGTCATGCAATTCTAGAATATGATGGAAAATAGCGAAGATTTACCAAATTCACTATTTGCCCCAAATCAGGGGAAAGTGTGCACCCTTCGGAAAAATTCTTCAAATTGAGGTAAAACCAAAGTTTGAAATATTCGAGAACTCCAATTCTCAAAATAACACCAATAACAAGGCCGGGAAATTAGCCAAATTCACGATTTGCCCCCAAATCAGAGAATTCCCCTCCAAATTCTGCAGTTTTCGAAATTTTCGCCACAAATCGGTGGAAAATCTGTATTGTGTTTGTGTACTTTCATCTTGTTGTAGAGTTTGAAATCATTCGAGCCCTGCTAGTCTTCTATATCATGAAAATAATATAATAATAATCAACAATAATCACATTCAATCACCGCCGTAGCACGGTATCAATCAAAGCAAATCTATTTACTGCTGCCCGATTCACTGCGATATTTATTTCTATCGAAGTTAATATTGCACGACGCCGAGTTTGCAATTACACAAATCAGCAAGAACAATAATTGCCGACGAACGAAAACCTTTCTCTTTCGTACAGCTGTATTAACAGTCTCCTATTGATATTCTAATCGTTGCTGAATTTACCCGTAACACGTGTAATGAAGCACTTATCAATTTCAAAACCGTTCGTTATACACAGGGAGACTGCCATGTTCCTTTTTTAAGGTTCACTTACCGGACACGGGTACCGATCCCATACAAGGGGGCAAGAGTGCATACCTGGATACATCACTCACGCCAGCTGCAAACCTTCGCCAGCTCACGGACCAAGGCAATGCATCTGAAGCGTGACCTCAATGCGAAGCATTACAAGCAGAAGGCAACATATATAAACCACCTTCCTCTCATGGTGAGCAGTTGGGATGGAGCACCTTGCTCAAGGGTGCAACGCGGACTTAAACCGATAACCTCTGGATCACCAGCTCGACGCTCTAGCCAATCAGGCTACCACACTCAATGACAAGTTCTATACCGGATATTACCACCGATATTAGCCGAGCTGTGCAAAACCTAGTAATAATTGATATCGCTGTAATATATCAAACCACATTGGAAATTGTTATTACTAGATTCAGAAGAACTTGATTGTATCTATTCACTATCTGATTATTTCAGGAAAATTTATCAAAGAACACGACATCCGTTATTGATCCTAAGTTGTGTGTATCTATTATTGAGCGATAAAAATACAAATACAAAATGTACATGTAAATTCATACAGTCAAATATATACAATGTAATATTACAGATATGGAATGAATTCCTTCGAGAGTGATGAGAAAAGTATTCTAACTGATTACTTTCGTCAGGCTATCAGTGTCATAAACTTAATCGGTAGTAGGATGAATTCGCGTGAATCAAATTGAGAGAAACTATTTTCTGGAAAGCCAAGGCAATTTAGGCGGTGGGAACGCAACGAACTATAAAAACAAAATCGATATCATAATAGATATTTCCAATTTTATTTATTTTTCTTCCAACTGTGATCTTGCTGAAGTTAGTAGATCCGTTCTTTGATGCATATAATGGTCGGAGCAGTATATCAATTGCGCATCTTTGTCAATCATTGGCCATTAGCCATATCACTTGATGTGATGCATCTATTATGAGCTGGAATCACTTCAATTACATGTTATGTTTCCTATATATATTGATGAGTTTGAGTCCATATTACGGAGATAATTATTTCATTACTATATGACCTCGTCATTACTCAGCAACTTAGGCAGTGAGCTGATATAAGCTATTTGTCTGAAGCCTATACAGGCACCTGTTTTTCTCAACTTCCTCTCTTATTAGCAAAATCCACGTTTATCGCAGTGACTATACGCTAGCGAATAAAATCGATATATATCGCCACACCACTCGGCGTGATATCATAATCAATTGGATTTATTATAATACCAAACTTTATTAACAATCATTCCTCACAAACGAACTCAAAACTTTGTCTTTTGTGAACCGAACAATTTTCCGTGATTAATCGTTTTTCGCGTCGCTCAACTTACTCAAGTCGTATATTGATTCCCTTCGTACGTGTTGGTGTACTAAAGAAAAGGCTCGTTACAAAAGCAAGCTACAATACTGATAATGACATCAATATCAGGCGAGCTATGCAAAACTGGCAATTGTTATCGCTGTAATAAGTAAACTTCATTAGACGATCACTAGATTGAAAAGAACTTGACTGTGTCCATTCACTATTCACTCGCTTCGAAGAAATTGGATGGAAGGACATGGCACGGGTGATTTATCTTTTTAAAAAAGCGTGTGTTCGTTATTGAAAGTTAGAAATACATTGAATGCACCTCGTGTGAACTGAAACAGCCAAGGTATAACAATTTAATGACCCAAACTGATGTATATGAAGTGGATTCATTCAGTATACCGGTGAGTGATGACAAAACGATTTAAACTTATCGCTCGGCAGTGTCATGTACAAATATGAATGGGTAGAAGTGACTCAAGTTAATGAATTTCAACCTTTGAAAAGCCGAGGCAATTTAGTCGCAGAGAATATTCATCAAAATATTGAAAATCGATATGGAAAAATGTTTCTGAATGAGGAGCTCTCGTCGTACTGTAGTTTCGTCTTCCTGCTGAGGTTAATTGATCATGTTTTCATGTATTTATCAGCACGTATGCAATTATTATGTTCGCTGTGATTCAAGAGGGCAGGAAAAATCTCTTGACGGACGTTTTCGTATATCGATGACAAAATGCAACTATAATACATTGAACATTGACAAGTGTCAAATCATACACATAGCAGTGTGCTGCAATATTCCTGCCCATTCACATATATTTAAAATGACCGTGTAGTTAACTTTATATACTGTAAGAAGCAATTCCAATTGCATTCATTGCATTCTATAGTGCTGTATACATCTGCAGTTGTTTTTTAAGATTTGTAAAGCGCCATTGATTACTCCCTGTAAAAATGAGCGCTATATTAAGTAGTTATGTAAGATTTATAGAGCGCCATCAATTACTCCCTGTAAAAATGAGCGCTATATTAAGTGTTTATACTTATACTTATTATGGGGATTATGGATTATGGGTTAGGGTCCTACTAATGCGAATATGATGTAGCTCGATCACAGAGATTTATAGACTAGTTCCACGGCATGACAAAACAGGATAGAAACAACTTCAATGTTCTTTTTTATTTTTATGATTCACTCGCAGGGCACGGGTACTGATCCCATACAGGCCGGCAAGGGTGCATACCTGGATACAGCAGCTGCGAACCCTAGCCAGCTCACGAACCAAGTCTATAGGCGTGACCTCAATGCGGAGGAGGAGGTCACTATACGCATACGGCAACATACCTGCATACGTTGATACGTTCCAACTCATTTTCCTGAGATTTTTGGAGTGAATGTTCACTACCTCCACCTCCAATTTTTCCTTTATTGTGTGATTTAATTACAATTCTGTGAGAATGGCAGAGACAATATATACAAACTATATTCAGCCCAGGTATTTGGAGTTTGTCCTCCGCGGCTAGTGCGGAACTAACTCTCACGGGCTTCGGAGCTTCAAGTTCAAATATTAGCCTCTCCCGACCGATTAGACACGCCAATGAAATTGTCGAGAATCCCGAGTCACGTTATTACTTAATCATGCCAAGGGAGCAGAGATTCGCCAGAAGGACTGTCTGAAACCTACAAACGAATAACTTCCCGCCAGGTTGTTAATTGGTTCTAGTCATGTGTGATTGATGTCAAACCCACCAAATTGAGTTATAATAACATAGAGCCGTTCGTAATAAAATAGAAGAAAAAGCGAATGGTATTGGCGCATGATTTTCCAATGTATAATTTGAGGAATTGCACGTAATCGGTCTTCGGTTCAATCTAACGGCAGTACAATGCACACATCATCATACTTATTTATTCGGAATCATGCGACCCGAGACGGCGACAGCAGCCTCTGCAACGAGCCTCACACATTATATGTGGGACTAGGACCCGAGACTGAGAGCCGCAATTTCAGGTCTCAACTACAACACTTGTATTCGATAGATACATTCTTCACAATTTTTCAGTAAATGCTTCCAGAGTAGAGTGCCATTCCAATCGAAATGCAATATAAGTTGAGCTACGGATTCTCAGACCCGCAGCTCTTTCTAAGAATAATCAAAATATGATAATACTTAATGTTGTTCTTCACATAGTGGAATGAAAACAAATCCCATGAAAATGCAATGTAGGTTGAGCTACGAACATTCATCCCTGCAGTACATTTTAGGAACAGTCAACATCAAATTATAGTTATACTATAATGGTTATTCAACAATAAATATATATATATACATAAATGTGATATATGTGGAGCGTGATGGCCTATTAATTAGGCCGTCGGTCTTGCAATCCAGAGATCATAGATTCCCAGTCGCGTTGTACCCTTGAGCAAGGTGCTTAAACCCGATTGCTCACAATGTGTGGAAGGTGATTTGTATGTTGCCGTCGGCGTGAAATGACTACCTCCGTCGCATTAAGGTCACGCTTCAGAGGCATCGCCTCGGTCCGTGACCTGGCGAGGATTTGTAGCTGCCGAAAGCGCTGTATCCAGGTACGCACCCTTGCCGGCTTGTATGGGATTGGAGTAAACCATAGAATAATGCATACAGTCGAACAACGAGATTTATTTCAACTACCAGAAGCAACTCCGCCTAATTTCCAGGACGACGATGTTTGCCAAATCACAACTGCAAGTATACAGGCAACTCTTGAAAAACTCTAGAGTGGGACTCTATGTGGTGAGTTCGGGGCTCGAATCTGGAACGATTGCATTTCAATCTTTACTGATATTGCTTGGCCACCGCATGCTTTTTGTACACCAATCCTGGAATGCTCAAACTAGTTGTGA
>JAUOBX010252297.1:0-11503 GCA_032360705.1 Eupentacta quinquesemita
ATCATTCGAGTCAAGGAATTCTGGAAAATCTTGTCGCAGAGTCAATTACATTTTGCTGCTTTGTAACATGATCATACGACGGTACCGACTCGCTATTAGCCATTTCAGAAAATTGTCAGCTGCTCTCAGGCGCAACTTCGTTGTGGTGTCATGGAAACACAAACACCGAGTTACCACGGTAATGTCGGTTGATTCGGTCCATTCGGGCGCAGCAGAGTGAAGTCGTACAAAATTGTCCGATTTTTTTGAGATAACAAGGTACATGACAATATGATACTCACACTCCTTCACAGTTCAAGCGCTGTTCTTCTCGCATTCATTTACTATTGACAAAGAAATTTCATGGAAAGTGTCCTCGTTTCGACTGGCTTCTTGGCCTATCGCGAAATCATACCTTTTTTAATCGGCGTACAGGCCTAACTCCGGGTGAAAAATGATATACTGCGTGCCATTGACAACAAGCATAGCGTGTTTCTTGATCTCCTCGACCTCTCGCCTGCCAAGTTCGACACCATTGACCACGATATTCTCCTCCACGACTCACGGTTGAATTGGTGTCAGAGGCAGCGCCCTGAGGTAGATCGAGTCGTACATGAGTGGAATAACCCAACTCGTTAATGTTCCTGGGACTGTATCTTCTCGTACTGATCTCCTATGTGGTGTCCCTCAGGGTTCCGTCCTTGGTCCACTTTTCTTTGTTTTGTATTCAGGACCAATTGCTGCTATCGTGAGGAAGCACTACTCAGTGTTCATTTATACGCAGATGGCACTCAACTATATTTACCTTTCAAGATAAAAGGCCACATTTTCGGAGTGTTCTGCTCGACAGAGCATTGAGCAATGTGTGTCTGACATGAAACACTGGATGACGGAGAATAAGTTGAAACTCAGCGAAGCCAAAACAGTTTCCATTTTCGAGCCTTCTGTCACTGCTCGTAATTTGGGCATAATATTCGATAACACCTTGTCTATGGATTCAAAGGCTCTGTCAGCACTCAGTCCATATACTTAATTCCATATCCATAATATCAACAGTATCCGCAGGTGTTTATCTGATGAATCCGCTACCATACTCGTCCATGCCTTTGTCACTACCAGGTTGGACAATGGTAACTCTCTCCTTTACCACATTCCTGATAAATCACTCAAAAAAGTCCAATGTGTTCAAAAGTCCACTGCTCGTGTTCTATCTAAAACTAGGAAGTATGATAACATCATTCCAATCTTGAAACTTCTTCACTGGCTCCCTGTTCGATATCGTATTGATAATTGATTATAAAGTAATTATCCTTACTTGGACGGTCTTTAATGGCGAATCACCACAGTACTTGAAAGATCTTCTTGTTCCCTGCGTGCCAAGCCGTAACCTGCAATCTGGGAATGAAAACCTCCTCAGCAAATAGGACATATCTACAGCCGGAGATAAGTCATTCTTCGTAGCTGCTCCTAAGCTGTGGAACTCGCTGCCTTCACACATTCGCTCATGCATGTTGCTCACTATCTTCAAGAATTGTCTTAAATAGGCCTACATACTTGTTTTCTGTTGCCATCTCTTGACTCCCTTTACGTGTCTCTTTCTCTCAGCGAGTCGGGGTATCGTTAGCGTTAGCCAGGAATTTGTTGACCGGGGGGGCAGGGATTGGTCATTGTGGTTGTGGGATTGGCGTCCGGAGGGAGCCTCATTAGTCGATTAATTGAATATCCTCGCATGGCCCAAGTAGGTCTAGCCCTACTCAGTGGGCTGAAGGACTGGATGCGATTACAAAATCGCGGAAGGTATATTCTGACATGGGATTGGACAATAGTAGTCAGGATCTTGTATCCACGCCTCAGAGACCAGAAAACATACTTGTCGATATTTTGTAAAAATAATATGAACTTTTTGGCTGATCACATTCGCAGTGTCATGAAAACCATGTTTCACAAGCAGATACATATAACTGGAAACACTCTCTAGGAGCCATCTGCTGCCATCTGGGGGTTTGAAAATCGAAAATTTCTCTTGTACGCTTCGCGCCAACCTATGGTGGTGCTCCGCATAGATGGTGCCCCCGCAGTAAAAAAAAGTCTGCGTACGGCCTTGCAGGTATCCTGACAAGAACGGCACCTACAAGTGAGATATTCCGGAAAATGACCGGGAAATGTTTTTGATAGGAAGAGGTCGCTCAGGTCGGCACAATAATTTCCGCAATGGGAGAATACGTTATGTTATCATACAATTAGGTAAGGGGTAGGCTTTGTAAACAAGGGGGGGGTCATACGAGGCAGATTCAGTATGATCCGTTCATCATCCCATCTAATTTGATGTGTTACAGTTCTTTCTCCAACAACAATATGATTTGTTTATGGCTGATCACATTTACAGTGTCATGAAAATTGTGTATCACAACCAGATACTTCGCGCGCCAACCGATGATAGCGCTCTGCTTAGATGGTAGTCTGGTGCTGCCTCAGAAGACGGTTGTGCCCCTTGTTCCCCATCTAAAAATGATGGGTGAAGCGGAACCACTGGAAAGAGCTGCTACGGAGGTTCACATCCCTGTGAAGGGTATTGAAATCCAACAGGGCCCGGTCCCTTAGCACCGGCTCGAGGTAACCAGAAAGTTGGGAAAGTCTCAAAAAATCATCCGAAATCTATGTATGAATTCACATGGGAGGACCATTCCACTTCTATCTCCTTCCTCATATGCATATTGGCCTTACTGATGTCTTCTGGAAGCGGGTGAAAGTTAGGTACTGGTAGTCAATGTCTTATGTGAAGCTATTTGCAGTTGAGATATCGTGATTGATCGGCCTTCTGACTTCACTAGAATTCGGGCAGATTCGTCTCCAATTTTCTTTAAAGATTCATTCCCCCTCCCAGGCCTCAACGTACACCGCCACTCCTTCCCAAAGTAGGCAATGTATCGGTGACAGGAGCAAAAAATGCCAAATTTTCTGCTCATTGCTCGAACCTCGTAGAATTATTTGAAATGTGACATGAATGTTCGCACACTGGAGTGGGAATCAATCAACTTTTTTGCCAGTGCAGTGGCAATTTGTTTTTTCTTAAACTATATCTGCCTAACTAGATGGTAGGAATCCGGCCTCGCAAGTGCCATTTCCGACAATCTAGGGGGTATCAGAAGCTAAAATTTTATTTGTACGATGCGCGCCAACCTGTGGTGGCACTCCGCTTAGATGGTGTTCCCTTGTTATGTCCCCCCCACTTCTCAGAACAGATCGACGCCCCTGCTTACAGGTCCCCAAATATACATCAGATCAGCAAACTGAGCATGCGCTAAAATATTTGGACACAAAAGAGGTAACTAATGACCCAAAATATCCCAAATAGATGGCTACCCATGTATGGTGTGTGTCATGGCTGTAGTTGAGTTCTCTCAATCCGAAACCAATTCTGAGTCCTTGGTCTGAGACAGGGTCCTAAGCCTTGGAGTCCGAGTCACAATGTGCAATTCTGATACCTCGAGTCCCAATGCAAATTTGATCTGTAATAACTTGGCGCATTTCAATTACCAATACATGGCTTAGGCTACTAAAAAAACACAACTAGGCTCTGTCAAGCTCTGGGATGCATCATTGCTATTATCATAGTAGTTTTGGAATGTTAAACACAATGTTTTTCCATTGTCATTAGTCAAAAGACTAATGAATTTGCTTGCAAAAAAATTGTAAAAGACTCTGACAAGGACTCGGATCCAGTCCCAGAGTCCTTCGAGTTGTAACTGAGTAACTGATTTCCAAATTCAAGTTGCAAGTACTTGAAATGGGACTCGACACTGGTCTCAAGACTGTTCTTGAGTCCTCCAGCACTAGTGTGATGTAAGTGAGATGATGTCTAATAACACACCCATACCTTTGTGCTCTATAGTGTCTCCAGTTGAGCAGAAGTGCAAGTCTTCCTCTTCAGTTACCTTACATGATGATCGAGTGAGCTTTCTTCAAGCTCGCAACTCACATGAGCTAAGCAGGAGGCCCAGCAGGCACAACACTGAACACCTCTACTCTCGATTAAAATGGACCAAATACCATGAGTGTTTGTGGTTATGAGGTGCAACTATGCTAATTTCAGTTTTGTTATCAAATTATCCCCGAAACCTCCACAAGTGTCAAGCTAAATGGATGCAGTTCCTCTACGAACTACAATTTTTCACACAAATTCTGGGGAAGAGAGTGAACTTTGTCCTTGTGGAAAAAACATGGCTACAATCTACATCGAACTGTGCAGTCTCTGTTTCAGTTAGACAAACTGGCATCACATTGGAGTTTCCTTGAGAGAGGATTTTTGGGAACAAAGTGCACATCTTATCCCATCTTAAAGTGAAAACGGTATCACAAGAAAGTGAACTTTAGTCCAAGATGCATTTTAAGAAGCCAAAATGCAAAAATAGTCCCGAAATACTGGGCCATAAATAGGAAAGCTCAATTGCCTAATTGAGTGCAAAGACTATTAAACGGCACAGAGGAGAAATAGTTTATATCCACATCTCTCCGCTCCTACATCAGAAATTGATTGACCCCCCTTGAAAAAGAATTTTCTCTGGTTCAAATGGAAAATCTTCCCTGAAGGTATCTCCATTAGTCGTCAAGAATGTTGTCTTATTATTCCTTTTGTTAGAGAGACCCTAAAATACCTACCTCATCCTGCGTGTTGACATCTGCCCCAGCCTCTAGGAGAAGACGAACCATCCGGACTTTGCCCCGACTCACAGCCAACATCAGTGTTGTCTGTCCAGCCTACAGGAAATGAGAATAAATGGCGAAACATTCAATTTATTTTCAGGTGCCCACAGGCAGATGGTATTTCCCCTACTCCATTAATTTTCTTAGTAGAGATGACAGTACAGCAAACATAAATCCTAGTAATCACAGAAAATAATATTTCATTGTAATTGGCATGACTTGTGCTGAACTACTGAGATCTTCACAGCTACCAGAAGGAACTGAGGCGAACAATATGCCACATTCATTGACAACCCGAGGAGGGGCACTGGACTGAGGGAGCTGGAATAGATTACAGGAATCATTGAGGACCAGGATTGAATGGAGGATCAATGCTGGAACTTCGCTGTGGCTGACCTAATCGATCAATCATCATTGGTATGAACGGATTCTTAGCCTCAAACAAATGTCAAGACAGACACCAGGGCGGACATACGGGACATTGGCACCAGTGCTGTAGTCGAGTCCTCTCAATCCGAGCCTGAGTACGAGTCCTTGACATCCGAGTCCGAGTCCTTGACATCCGAGTCTGAGATCAAGTTCTTAGCTTCCGAGTCTGAGTCACAGTGTCCAAGTCCGAGTCCTTGAGTCCTACATCACTGAGGTTCTAAGGAATGTTCCATGTCAAGCAAGTGCCTTCAACTGCTAACATGTCATGGAATGAGTTTGAGGATGATCATGTTTGTGGGAGCCCTGTCTAAGGAATACATGTAGGCCTACAGGTTTCACCCCTTCCTTTACCACCTCAGATATACACTATAGATACTTTGGAGAGCAATACGAATGGAATGGAATGTGAAGAAGAGACAAGTACCTTATATCTGAAATGATCTTCATTACCTAGCCTTGAACAATTTAGTAATTAAAACTGAACTAATCCCAACTGAGTTAGTATATAAACATATGTATCACACAATATGTGCTGCACTGATTGGCACTGACCTGAGTTGACCTGATGTTGACCTCTGCAGAGGCTACCAGCTTCTCCACGACCATCCAATCATCTTCCTCCTCGACGTGTGCGAGGGCTGTCAGCATGATAGCAGTGGCGCCAGCTTTGTTCGGCTTGTTCACCTCGCAGACCCCGGATCCCAGCAAGGCATCCACGATGTCAAAGTTACCGTGGGAGATGGAGTAGTGGAGAGCAGTGTTCCCCTGGAGAATTCAATGTTGAGTGAAAATAAGACATTCAAATAATACTGCAGGGGTTTGGAGAACATTGGTGTAGACTGAACTCTTCTGCCAATTCAGCGGCAAGTTTATTCCTTTGTAGTAAATAGTGTCATCTTCCTTTGATAAGGTCATGTGACATAAACAGACACATATTAGGCCACATACACAAAGGAGACAAGGGGAATTTGCAACCCAATAAGACACACTCTGGACACTCTAGAGGAACACTCTAGGCTATACCGTTCAAGAGCCTATAACATCAGAGCATAGGTGAAAGCAATATTCTACAGTAGCAGAACTCTGCGATGTCAAAGTTACTGTGGGAGATGGAGTATTGCAGTGCAGTGTCACCCTGGAAAATTCCACGACGAGTGGATGGTGAAGGCCATTGGGTGTGCTGATCATGACTGATATTCCTCAGATTAGGTTTCGATGTGATTAGTATACCGTATAATCTGGAATAGAAGCCCCTCCGGTAATAAACTCCCCCCCCCCCCCCTTCTCAACCAAATTATTGTTGAGAAAGTTTTTTTATCTAGCAAACTCAGCCTAAAATTGTCCTAAATCAGTGGAAAAGAGGTCAAAATTAGCCAAAAAATTTACCTTTCAATATAGGCCCCTCTTGTCAAAATGCAATGCCCTCCTGAGCGTCTACTAGAGATTATACGGGTAGGAAAATTCGACCTCCAAACTGTCTTTCAGTTGATAAGACGGTGAAAATAAGCTGGGATCTATTATTACGCCTAGTTGCTGGCTCCTTATTTTGACCTCTGCGGACACTGGCACTGACCCAAGTGGAACAGAAAATGTCAAGATGAGCGGGTGGTAACATAAGACATTTATAATGAACAACGAATGGAAGAAAATATGTAGCGCTGAAACTATTTCAACAGTGCTCCACACACAAGCAAGAGACAACTACATTCCAAGAAACAGTAAAAGAAAGCTTCTCCAAAGAGATGGGTCTTGAAAACCTTTTTTGAAGGTAGAAAGAGAAGTTGGGCTGGCGATAGAAAGGGCGAGTGCGTTCCACAGCCTGGCAACAGTGACAGGAAAGGCTCTCTTAACGAACAAAGTATGGGTAGAGGGTACAAAAGAAAGTATTTGTAGAGAAATCAGCCTGGAGGCCCGGTCACATTATAAAAAAAAATTATCGGATTGCTACACAATTTTCTTGATTTTAGGCCGACTACTAAGGTATTCCTTCCAAGGTAGTCCTTCATCATTGGAAGGAGACTGGCATTCGTACACCAAAAATTGAAATAACGGATCGTTGCACTATACGATATCGTATGGCCTTTATGCTGTCAGGAGAGCAAAGTTTGGTGATCATGTCCCATAAGTAACATGGTGCTTGATTTCTTAGGGACTTGAAACAATACAAAGAACTTGGAATCGAATGCATGGTACTACAGGCAGCCAATGGAGTGATCTGGGGCAATTGATAGTAAATTATATAAACATTTCTGGTACTACAGGCAGCCAATGGAGTGATCTGGGGCAATTGATAGTAAATTATATAAACATTCCTGGAGACCACAGGTGTAAACTGATGTTGCCCCAAAAATCCAGCTGCATTGTCATTTGCCTCGATTTAAAATTTGCGATCAATATTTGGGTCATTTGACCAAAACAAGATGAGTGGGTCTGAAAAGCCATTGTCACTGTTACCGCTCAGCCACTCATACGCTCTTCCCAGCTCCAGTCTCCTCAATGCTCAATCCCCAGCGAAAAAGCAACAGAAACCATTTCAGTGTTTTCTGGGTATTCAAATAGCTTGACAAGGGATTGAAATTCATTGCCTGCAGGGATGACCAGTCCCCTCACAACTGCTCTAATGATCTAGTTGAGGAACTCACATTCCCATCGGCCATGTTGATGATCTTCTTGACGACCTCTTTGCTGACGTCTGCCAGAGACAGTAGATAGCCCTGGACGTGCTCCACCTCAGAGTTCTCCTGGCTGCTGATCTCGAACCACTCACGGAGGATGCTGCTCAAACTAGCCACCTGAGAGGGAGAGAAGATTACAGGTGAGAATGAATGGTTTTGAGAGGATCTAGGAAGTCGTCCGGGCTGGGCATAAGGCAGGGCGCGGTACCAGGGGGAGGAGGAGAGGTTGGCAATAACTACTGGCTGCTAATCTCAAACCTCTCACAAAGAATGCTGCTCAGACTAGCCATCTGTTAGGGAGAGAAGATGAACAATTAGGAGTGAGAATGAATGGTTTTGAGAGGATCTAGGAAGTCGTCCGGGCTGGGCAAGAGGCAGGGCACGGTTCCAGGAGGAAGGAGGGGACAATGGCAATAACTCCTGGCTGCTAATCTCAAACCAATCGCAAAAAATGCGGCTCAGAATCATCATTTAGGAGGGAGATAAGCAAACAATACTGGGTATGGATGAATGGTTCTGATAGTAACTAGGCAAACATCAGTACTGGGCAGGACATGGTACCAGGAGGGAGAAGAAAGGAGGAGAGGTTGACAATACTTCCTAGTCGCTGATCCCAAAACACTCATGAAGAATGCCTGGACTCGTCATCTGGGAGAGAGAGGAGGTGAATAATTCCTGGTATGAATGAAATAGTTGTCAGAGGAGCTCGGACGTCAGGCTTGACCAAGATCTTGCAGGGCATGGTGATAGGATGAAGGAGAGGTTTATACTCACTACTGGCTCCAAAGCACCAAAAAGAATGCTGCTTAGACTAGCCATCTAGGTTGAGAGAGGTTTACTCAATGAATGGTAAGAATGAATGGAATATGTCAGTGCTGGCCAAGAGGTAGGGCACGGGAGGAAGGAGAGCTTGGAACTAATGCCTGGTCTCCGGAGCACTAACAAGGAATTACCATGTTGGGAGAGAAAGAGCGACAATTTCCTGTGTATGGATTAGATATGTGCAGACGTGTAGACATGTACATTTCTGCCTAAATTTGAATGTTTCGCTCAAATTTACAAGATTTTAAATATCTTCCGGGGGACTTATTGCGAATAGTGTTTTCTCAATTTTCAAATAATTCAAGGTTGTTGGAGTTCAACTTGTGCTGTGAACCTTCAGCCGTACATGCCTATATTACGTGACTGCGATGAAAAAGGGTAATACAACACGCATACAATGTTGGTGCAGCTTCCGCGCAATAAACCAGGCTATCAGCTTTTCCATCCAACCAGCCTATCAGCCCATCATGAACTTATAGTCGCTTAGCCAATATTGTCTTCTATCGGGGCTGAGAACCAAATACTGTTTATATCAAGGTGACCCAATTTTTGATGACAGACCCCAGTTCAGGCAACATGGTAAACATTTGCAGTACTTATCTGGGATAAACTGTACTAAACTTACAAGATGTGCCAAAGCATACATCCTGCTGGGAGTGCTGAAGCATGTCATGTTCAACCCACAGAAACTACAATAAGGTACATGGGTGATTGTCTACACTCCACACTGTTGTGAAGAAAAGGATAACTTGGAGACCCACTACAGAACTGCAAGATGACATAGCCCAGATGTCCTATTCACATTTTCAGCAATAGTGCCAGATTCCTGGTTGGATGAATGTATAATGGAAGACATGCCTTCAGGAAGACATTCCATTCATTGTGTTACTGACAGCTATAAATGTAGCACAGCAACCTAATACTGCAGGGGCTGGGAGTCATATATATGGTCACAAAATATTCATTCTTCAAATTCTGTTTATAAAACATTTGTACTACACAACTACTGTTTTCTTGTACTATTAAGAATCTGGGCATTCTGCAGTAACTAGAATTTCGTTTCGCATTGCCTGTGATTTGATGCTTTAACGCAATACAGACAAATGTGATATTGGCCTAGTGCACAGATCGTAAGTTACTTGGTAAATGGAAATATGTATCACAAATCTATCTCCATTTTAGTGTCAGGAGTGTTGTTTAATATGGTACTGAGAATTGGGCAGTGGGAAGATTTTTTTTTGGCTAGATCCAACATGAGAAAATAGAATGACATGGAAAATGATCAAGTGGATGTATGATGAAAATTTGAAACATGGGATGTCCTCTGAGGAGTTAATAATCATCTAGGTCTAACTAATAATAATGATAATATCTCGTTCTTATGAAGCCCTTTTTCCCGTCAATGACATGCTCAAAGCACTTTACAGGTATTACCCCTAATCATTAGCGACTTGTCAAACCCATCATCATCATCATAAACAGTTTAACGTCAGATATCCATGCTGGCAACATCGTGTCCCAATAGGGCTGCCACATTCGGCCCACGCTACTAATTACAAGTCACCTCACAAGGTTCCCAGAAACGCCTGGGTGGGACGAGGCACCGGATAAGCCAACCGGCCGGGAATCGAACTAACAAACTTCCTGCTAGTTTGATGCTTTACCGATTGAGCTAATCCTATACCACAGTTTGTGATTGTGCTTCAAAATTTGCACTGAAAGGATGTACAACAGCAACTGAGTTAGGAGGTCCAGGAAGGTTAATGTGGCTAATCAAAGTGGTACAGGTCAGCCTAAAAAGACTTGGTCTGAAGTCACTATGGACAAAGGCACCATGGTGCATTTTTTTCCTATGGGTGTTAATTATACAAAGTTTGTCTAGCACATTCCTCCATGGTGAAATGCAATTGGTCATTCCCCCAGGCGTTTTCAGCTGTTTTCTGCATTGGTGAAATCATTGAAGCCTCCATATTTGAGAGCAGCTTTGCTTTGTCAGTTTGTATATTCCATAAACAATTTATGAACCCATTATACATATGTTTTCACCCTGGATGAGTTGGAGAGGCCTGCTGACCTGTCCCAAGGGGAAAATGATCTACCTTGTTTATTCTATTGGTGAGCTCCTCACTTGACTGCCTCAGTTTAGAACCTTGGTGTAATTTGAACCAGGTTGGAGCGAGTGTGAAGGCTGAACATGGGGTTCTTGTCTTTATTGCATTTGCCTTGGTGAATCCAAACAAAACATTGAGTGAATTTTCACCATGGTGCCTACCACTGATTTTGGGACCCAAAATCAGTTTTGAGTTTTGCAGCGACTTTGGCCCATAATAGAGTTGAGCGGAAGAAGGCTAGGTGCGCCATTAGGTATTGCCGTTTCACATCATGCTTGCATGGATTGAAGAAACAATCCCTGTATTTCAACGGAAATCCTTTAGGTGACTATTGGTTGTTGATCAGGAATGCTGAACTCGACATTCCTCGACGGTTAACAAATTTGCATGAAGGAATAGCATGCACCAACTTCTTTTGTTAAACTTCTTGGCCCGATAAACACGCCAGACATATTGTTCGGCAACGGCTGTTCAATTAGGACAAACGGTAGCAACAGTTTAAACAAAAATATTTGCTAATAGTCGGGGTAATAAAAATAGAACATGACAAAGGTCACTATGGCAACTGCAACACTGAAATTCTAATAGGTCAACCACCTGTAACTTGACTATTTCTTCAATGAGCCAGTTCACATCGGCCAAACCTAATTGAGCGTTCGGGACAAGACAAAATTTCACACATTTACCTATCGTTATGTGGTATTTTTGAATGGCCATAACTCTTAGAAAATCATGTTATTCCACTCAATCTTCGACTCTGTTACTGTTCTCAAGTGTGGGGGA
>JAUOBX010252408.1:0-11502 GCA_032360705.1 Eupentacta quinquesemita
GCCTACCACTCACGTCTGCCGGGGATGCACGAGCAGCCATATTATACAGGCGTGCTCAGGCCTGCAGGCCTACCAATCACGTCTGCCGGGGATGCACGAGCAGCCATATTCTACAGGCGTGATCAGGCATACCAATCACGTCTGCCGGGGATGCACGAGCAGCCATATTCTACAGGCGTGATCAGGCCTACCAATCACGTCTGCCGGGGATGCTCGAACAGCCATATTCTACAGGCGTAATCAGGTAGGCCTTACTAACACAGCTGTTTGGATCCATCCAAGATTTACCTAGCTAGAACGGACATGTGTAGCGAGCTCCAGATCAATCGGACAGTCATATCGCAACGATAACTATAGCAATGGAAATTATCGGATAGGCCGTAACTCAACGGATTTCTATTTTCTTGGTCACACTGTAGCGATCACTATAACTATAACGATGAAATGTATGGTTTTAGCGGAGTGGTCAGTAAGCGATTCTTCCATCAGATAACGATAACTTATTTTCTTACCAATCACGTCAGAGTTTACTTTGTTTGTAAACAATCTATATGGGCATACACAATGCCTCGTGGAACCTAATTTGCATAGTCAACGATATCGTGCGGTGTTTGATCGTTACAGTGTGACTGATCGGAGGTTATTGTTATAGTTATCGTTATTGCTATCGTTGCGGTGTCGTTGTGGCTACACCCCCAGAACCATAATACCCCTTCCCTATAGACGATGAGGCGCGCAGAAATATGATGGGGGAGCCGACGTGATACCATACGTCTCCTCATATTAGTAACAGTGATGATCGAGTTCAATATTTCCACAGGATGTGATTGGCAGATCCTTCCTCGAATTATTATTTTATTTCATTCCCTGATTGCCTAACTGAATGAATGGAATATCGGTAGCTAACCTTGCAGCTGTTCTTTGGAGGAGACATCACATTTGATGAATTTGACTCTGTCTTTGCTATATTTTTCCTGTAGTTCAGTCATCAGGGCGGCTCCCGTTGATTCGTCGAAATCCAGTATACTAACCAGCTGTGAATAAATGGTTGGATTACACGTATCAATAAGCCAGTTCACTGTGTTCAATGCGCATGCTAACAGCGGCCGAACCTAATTAAATGTTCGGGATAAGACGAAATTTCACACATTGACTTATCGTTACAGGGGTATCTTTAAACTACCATTACTCGTTGGGAATTATGTTATTCCACCCAATCTTCGACTATGTTCTTGTCCTCAAGTTTGGGAGAAATATTAGTGAAGTTTTGTGGTGAAATGGGTAATAGTTTTCGCCCGGGGAGTTTATAGTCCCTATACGTCGCAAACTCGTATTGGGTGTATTGGCTATATAATACACAACATTTTCACATCGATGGACTCCACAATAGTCTTCATGAATAAAATCACAATATAGTGAATTTGAAACTGAAATTGAATGTCCAAGCTCCATCTCCACACTGGAATCTGGAATCCACCGCGAGTTGGCAACACAGGACGAAGGCGTTAAACGTAACATTTTCGATTCTTCCATAAGTGTTTTGGAGGATAGTGATTCGAGACATCCAGTCATCTATGATGTAGCCATGCTGTTCAC
This sequence comes from Eupentacta quinquesemita, assembly GCA_032360705.1. Taxonomy (NCBI): domain Eukaryota; kingdom Metazoa; phylum Echinodermata; class Holothuroidea; order Dendrochirotida; family Sclerodactylidae; genus Eupentacta; species Eupentacta quinquesemita. Next base: position 1,597 of record JAUOBX010252408.1, read on the forward strand.
GTTCTAACGCACGGAATAACTTCGAATACCTTCAGAGGGGTAGGAAACGATGAAAAACATTACGGAGGAGCATTTTGGGGTCTAATCGCTATGACGTCATAGCCATGACGCCACTAAAATCAAATGTCATAGCAACGAAACAACAACAAACCTTCACGTGGAACAACAACAAACAGACTCATGGCGTACCCTCGATCAAACCACGCTCATAGTAGAGCTCACAGTTGCCTACTTCTCGAGTAGTGTCTCCACCATAATTTTACCGATGCCCATGGCGCCCCCGGCACTAGGGCCACTGCACCTACCATCAGGCCACGTTCATATATTATAACTCACCTTCGCCCCTTTCTCGAGTAGTGTTTCCACCATCATTCTACCGATACCCATGGCCCCTCCCGTCACTAGGGCCACTGTACCTTCTATCTTCATGATTGGATGATATCGGCACACAACTGGACATGCAGGGTGGAAATATGTGGATAAAATATCGATGAGTGTCATTAATCACTAGGATATCTTCTCAATTGGAGAAGAATCAGTTATATCCAATACCACCACCGGACGCCGAGTGCTGTTCTCAGCGTTCCCTATTTTTGTTGATTTGTTGTCGTGACGTGGATGTAATTATTTTGAGGACGACGTAGTCCGATGTGACGATAGTTGGAATAACCAGGGTTTCAGAAAGACAAGTTATCCTTGCGAAACTGTGCTAGTCAACGTTATCCCGGATGAAAGTAGGCTCACATGGGCAGACAATTTGTTCAAGTCATCTCTCTTCCCCGATCACCACACGTGTCCAGCGGAGAGACACTGTCAATACGGCGGGGGTGGGTCAAGCTGCGCAGTGGGTTCCTCACGAGACCCACGGCCCGGAGCAGTCGGAGTTAAATACCTTGCTCGAGGATACAACGGAAAACGTATTCAGCACGTCTGGAGATTGAACCCACAACCATATGATTATGAGTCTAACGCTCTACCGACTGAGCTACTCCGCCTCCTCAATCATAATCATTACATATACTTATATAATCACCATCTCATCGGTTCCGGAAGAGGGTTTGCTTCAAACAAAGTTTCTATGTATGCGATGTTTCTATACGTCTATATGCGTGCCAGTCAGCGTCTGTTCTATCAGAACGCGGTTATTCCATACCTACATAATAAGTCGTGCTGCTCCTATGAGATCGTTCGTTGATCCAGGAAGACGTCAGGACAATTGCCAAAATGTGATATATATGGTATGAAATCGTGCGCGTGGTATTTAAGCAAGGGCGACATAGCAGGCAGATTGATAATGATCATTTTATCATCCCATCTGATCTGATGTGTCACAATTTTTCAAAGAATATCATGAACTTTTCTGGGTAATTACATTCACAGTGTCATTGAACCAACGTATCGGAACCAAATACATATAGCAGGCTGAAAACACTCTTCATGAGCAATCTGGAGGTTTAATTTTAAATTTTCCTATTTTTTTAAGCGGATGGTGGCGCTCCGCTCAGATGGTAATGTTGTGCGCTCTCATGGAACAGCTCTAAAATTCCAGCGACGCCACTGGGTAGAAACTCTCGGGAAGTGTCGTTTCTGGCTTTCCACTTTTGGAAACAATATTTCTGCGCTACGCGTCGCCAACCTGTAGTAGCGCTCTGATAAGTCGTCATACAATTAAACCGAGCGTTTCATTGTCCCATATCTTTGAAGGCACATAGCTATTTCGCATATATTTGTATCTTTTCAATAATATATAGTGTGTAGATATGAACTCTATATTTTGAAAACTAGATATGGTCAGAGCGCGCACTGGTAAGTATAGCTTATTTTGGTCATGTGAATTCGTGAAACCAAATGTGATACGAGAAACTTGATTCTCGAACTTAACTACATAATTTATTGGGGCATTTATTGGGACCTTCTTTGTGACAACCAGATTATTTTCGTTGAAAATCCATAAAGTCAATCACACCACAGTTACAAGTTGTCTCAAATTATCGCTCTACATGCGGAAGGTCAAGGCACCACGTATAGTGAATTAGTATAGAAGATCATAATAGACACTGTAACACTGATAAGCAGCTGCATAACCATCGAAATACGATGGTGCACAAAGGCTTTATTCTTGGTATGTAGGCTGTAAAAATATAGTACATAATCCCGAATAATTTCAGGTTAGGTCAAAGGTCAAATCATGTCGAAAGAGGCCAAATACAGAGTAACCTCTGAATGCCTATGCAAAAGTAAACGGATAGGTCATCCTTGGTACATGATTCCTATATTTATTGTCAAAGGTCAAATCAGGCAAGTCTGAAAACCTTGTTACCGGGTACCAGAATAAATAAATAATATTGAATGCAAATGTATATATCATACAGGCTTCGTGCTCGGTATGTAGGTGAGACATATGGGATACACATTCACTACCAATTTTTGGTCAGGTCAAAGTATCTATACCTTATGATTACAGTTAACAGTTGTGTAGAAGGCTTCTCTCTTCTTCGTAACTAAGGGAGAGGGGTGAACCTACAACTAATGTATTAATTATTAATCTTCTTGCACAATGACCTTTAATAATTGACCCATATAACCCAAATTAGCTTCTAATTCATGGGCTGGTTAATGGTTATGCATTGTGATCCACTAACTTGTCTTCACTTGGGGAAGAGGGGAGTGTGGGGAAGCAGGGCGAGCAAGTCACATTACCAGCCTATATGCCACGTAGCCTAATTGACATGTCCCAGTGGCCAGTATCCCAAGTCTGAAATGTTCTCATGTAATACCTATTCCGAAAACTAGACATGTGCAGGTGGTAGACCGCCCACGTGTATATCCCCGCATTAATTATGATATTGACTTTTTATGATCAGAAAATGTGCATGACCCATGTCTGGTTGACTTCCAATGACCCTCATAATGTTCAGCACCAACTAAAGTCCATATCCACCAAGTTTCATTCGAAACTGACAAAGTCAGGTGAATCGCATAAATTACGCACATTTGACCTCCGGTGACCTTGGAATGGCCGCCATGTTTTTCAAGGCCAACTATAGTCCACACCTATCAAGTTTCATCCAAATCAGACAAAGTTGGAAAAATCGCATGAATCACGCTAATTTGACCTCTGGTGCCATTGAAATGACTGCCATGTTTTTCAGCACTATCAATAGTCCACATCCGACAAGTTTCGTTCAAATCCAACAAAGTAAGGGAAATCATCAAAATTATGCAAATTTGATCTCTGGTGATCTTGAAATGTTCGCCATGCTTCCGGGGCCAACTGTAGTCCACACCCACTGAGTTTCCTGTAAATCGGACAAACTTGATATTTCGCATAAAAGCTGCAAAATAGAGGGCGGTAGACATGGAGCAATGCCGGTTTCGGAGAACCCATAGAAGATTTTACCATGGCCTACATGTGTGCCAAGTTTCGAATCAATCGGACACAGCGTTAGAGAGTTATTGCGCTAACGACTTTCCGAAGGGGACGGCGGCAGCGGCGGCGGAGACAGCAGCTACACCCCAAAACCATTATAACCACGGACGCTCAACGCGTCGCGGGGATATAATGGCATGATCCTTGCTGACTGTCAACTACCATCAGACAGACATGCTGTCTTGCAAATACTAGTTCACTCGCCAAAAACGGGTACCGATCCCATACCAGGTACGGACCAAGACAATGCCTCTGAACTGAGCGTAGCCTCAATGTGGAGGAGGTCCTTACACGCACACGGCAACATAACAAGAGTGCCAATGGCACAGTAGCTCACCTGGTACGTGTAGATTTGTGTCACTAGTCTGATGAGAAGTGACTAATTGAGCAAGCATTGATTTGCCATTTAGGAACTTGGACCCCAAATCATGAACATCCCAAAGGTATGGTTATAACAGCATCGTTACGACGGTCATTTCAAATTTAGGGCCCTCCCTCCCAATGGCCCACAACCCGAGGACTATTGCATGTGAAGCTGTAGAAAATGAATTGAAGCTCGTACGAGGAGATGATTCTCAGGCACCATTGTGTGTAGTTTCATGAAATAGGCCATAGGGCCTGAGTAGGACCGAGGCCTGGGTGGGACCTCGGGCCGAAGTTCCTGAACACCCTGAAGGTATGGCTGTTAGACCATCATTATGACTGAACATCAGCAATGTGCACCAGAATGTATAGGAGTCGAGAAGCATTTTGCATGATTCCACATGATGGGCCTCAGGGCCCACACCTGACCTTGAGCCCAAAATTCCTAAACATTCCTAATGTATGACTATTAGGCCATCATTATGACCAAATATCAGCACTGTGCACCAAAATGTGTAGTAGGAGAAGCATTTTGCGTGATTTCACATGATGGACCCTGGGGCCCACACTGGGCCTCGGCTCCCGAATCCATGAGCACCCTGGGCCTGAGGGTACAGCTATCAGACCATCATTATGACATAATATCAACACTGTGCAACAACATTCGTAGGAGATACAAGATTTTGCAGTATTTCATATTTTATTGGCCCTGGGGCCCGAAGCGGGCCCTCAGCCCGAAATTCCTGAACACCCCTGAATGATGTCCCTCTACCTAAGAATCATTACATGTACTCTCAAAGAGAATCAATCAAGGGAGGAGATGCATTTCAAGTTCCATTGTGTGAAATTTCCCAAAATGGGCCTTTGGGCCCAAGTGGGACTAAAAATTCCTGAACACCCCGAAGGTACATCATTATGACTGTACTGTACACTGGGATCTGTGGGAGAAGAAGCATTTTGTTTGGTTCCACATGATGGGCCCCAGGGCCCACACCTGGCCTCGGGCCTAAATTCCTGACAACCCTGAATCCCTGATGGCCCATGACTTTGTCATCATTGTCACCAAGTTTCATAGTTATCTATAAAAGGTTGTGGGAGTAGTTCCAAATTGAGGTCGATTGTTGACAGATAAAATAAATATTCAGACATGCATGATCACAATAGCTCACCTATATAGCTAGGGTGAGCTAAAAACCACCTTCTACTCATTGTGAGCAATCGGGCTAAATCACCACGCTCGGGCCTCAGGATGCAATGCGGATTTGAACCGGTAACCTCTAGATTACCAGCTCGACGCTTCAGCCAACCGGGCTACCACGCATGATCAGCCTACAGCGAGATATACTGGCCTAAGATTCTAGTCAGTATGATTATTATGTAGTGAGCCAACACAAATTCTACTTACGAAATCTCCCTACTGATTCGGCTTCGATCAAGTGAACTTATGTCTGTGTCCGTGAGGCATTTACCTGCCCGGAATTAGCTTCACCCTGCTTTTTCTACCTCTCCATTGGATTTCATGAACTAGAGTGTCCGTTAGCGAGCAGCCAGTGGCCCGTACCACGCTATGATGAGAAAGTTGCTTGGGTATTCCGCGTAGCTGAAAAGAACGGCATGTCGCCTACAGTACCGGCTATTAATAACCCCGATCATACATAAAGTGCCCTTCAATAGGATTGAACTACTTCGGTGTATTGCTCAGTCAATCGCATCCGGATCGTTACGCTACAGAGATTATTAATAGGATTTGGCGACGTGGGGGCATATAGTGCGGCGGTGATCTGCAACTCAATGATATTCCCGTATGATGTGTGTGTTTAGCGTAGGCTACCCTGTATTCACACTCAACCAGGTAACTATGACCACGGGTGAGAGGTGTCGTAGAGTCGCCGTGTTTACTTTTCTGTGACCCGCCATGGTGGCTTGCCAATTTGATACGGATTCGACTTTGATGCTTGATCGATGTTGTTCCCCATTCTGGACGTCGCTGCCTTGTTACTATTGTCGGGGCACAGCATTATGTTTTAGTTGAATGAGTGATTCGACCAATCGAACAAATAGGCCTATCCCTGATCGGTATCTCCTGTCAATCTGATCACATAACCCCTATCATGATCGTATCCCCTCCTATGGGCCTAGGTGTCCGCCATAGCTAGCTAAGAGAATAATAGTAATATTAATATTAATAATAATAATAATAATGATGATAATAATTAGTCAAAATAGTGCTTCAAAGACTACAAATAGTGCTCAACTGGTGGAGCTGTAAATATATTTGAGAGTTTACATTTACAAATAGTAAATTTAACTATTTGTGAATGTAAACTCTCAAATATAATGATGATAATAGTAATAATAATGATGATAATGATAATAATAATAATAATAATAATAATGATACCGTATTAATGATAAGAATAATAATGATAACAATAACTTACACTTATTTTAATAATAATATCAGGGCCTAATGATATCAAGAACACAACGATGTGTGGTAATTGCTTGCCGTATTTGTGATATGACAACAACTCTCAACTGACATCTTGAGCAAATAAAAACAATCTGGAGGAGGCGGGTGCGGGAGGAAACATTTCCTTGAATAAAAATAACCAATCTGACACATGATAGGAGAGCTTACATATCACATGATCCCAACTAACATTGCTTATTTTCTCCCCTGACTTGCATCTTGCGGATACTATGACTAATTAATATGAGCATAGTTGCTATGAAATGAGCATATACTCACTGTTCAAAATCAATCGCACAAGTTTGTATCATCAAAGGAATATCAGTCTAAAATTGTATTGGGACTGATTTTCAATTACTCTGTATGGGTTTTGGATTGATGTTTGCTCCATTACTGCCGAATTCTACTATGCAGGGTATGAAATACCAACATATAGAGCGGGAGCCCACAGGGGTCAACCTAGTCCCTTGTTGAGACAATTTGGGAAGGTCTGCCTTTGGAATACAGCAATGGCTTGCAAACCATTCCATATAAGCTTCTATGTGTTCTGTCTGAGGAAGACAAATCTTCATCCCGAAATGTTTGCCTCCAGGGTCACACATTGATGTCAAGTAAGGTCAAAAGGCCAAAGAAGGTTACCAGATGAACACTATAGTTTAATTGAATTCAATTTAATTGAATTCAATTATTGACCTTAAAATGCTTCGTTGACAGGATGTCTATATCTATTAGGATCTTCTATATATAGTAACAAGTCAGTGTTTGTGCTGCCTTGACCTTTCACATTCTTTCGTTCTACAGATATCGTGCAGACATTTTGAGTCTCGCTGTGACCTTGCACAACCTTGACCTGACACCAATCTACAGATATTAGTATTACCCCCTCCTGACCTTGAATGACTTTGATACGACACCAAAAACAATAGGTATATTCCTTCCCATGTATGTGACCTATGTACTACATTTGAGCTTGTCACATGTTTGTTTTCCACGGATATCGTGTAGACGAACATTTGTACTTTTGCCTTCTCCTGACCTTGAGTGACCTTGACCTGACACCAAAATCAATACTTACTTGCTTCATGTTTACGTTGTACAAATATCGTGTGGACAATCATTTTGAGTTGCCCACCCCTCCTGATATTGAAGGGCCTTGACCTGACATGAAAAAACACTCGGGTTTTTCCTCTCTATATATGTGAAATATGTATTCAATTTGAATTTGTTACATATTTACATTCCACAGAAATCGTGTAGACAAACATTTTGAGTTTTCCCCATTCTTGACCTTGAGCGACCTTGACCTGACACTAAAAACAATAGAGTTCTTCCTCATATGTACCCAATTTGAACTTGTTACATGTTTGCGCTCTACAGATATCGTGTGGACAAGCATTTCGAGTTTTGCCCTCTCCTGACCTTGAACTACCTTGACACCTCTCCATATATGTAACTTATACGTACCCAATTTGAACTTGTTACATGTTTGCGTTCTACAGATATCATGTGAACAAGAAGTGTCACATACATACACACACACATCAACATACACACACACAATTGCATGACTGCATAGATTCATTTCACCTTCGGTAAGGAAATCAATCAATAATGATAATAGTTTTCCCTTCTTTTTATTGCTCTCATCTGCATATATCATAGAATACACCATAGCGACTAACAACAATGGAAATATGAAATCTTCCAGTAACTTTATGTCATTCTTATGATTCTCATTGATCAGTACATACCTCTCCACATCCAGTGAAACCTAAATTTACGACAGAAGACTTCGTACTTTGATATCGAGCCGACACGTAAATATAATGAATTGGCATAAAATATTGAGAGGTTCAGAGTGAGTCGATTCTAGAGGTCATCTAAATTGGAAAGATCACTGCATATATTTGTCCACATCTTCGTTACATCTCTGCATTGCCAAAACAGATGGAAAACTGACTCGTTGATGTAATTCTATGAATTGATCTGTATTGAAAATATATAATTTTGGTATCCCTAATGGGATTACCTGTGTCCCTTGGGCCCCCCCCCCCCCCATCGAAATCGACTCTCCCAAAATCTTCAGCCCATTCCAAGCAACACTTTAGTTTCATAATATTACGGTCTTCAAAAAGATCTAAACACAACGGCATACTTTTTAGCTCACCCTAGCCATATGGCTAGGTGAGCTATTGTGATCATGCATGTCTATCTATCTACCTATCTATCTACCTGTCTGTCCACAATTGATTCAAATCGCTTCTCCTCCTACAACCATCGATGGACAACTATGAAACTCGGTGACAGAGATGACCAAGTCATGGGCCATCAGGGGTGTTCAGGAATTTTGGGCTCGAGGACCAGTGTGGGCCCTGGGGCCCATCATGTGGAATCATGCCAGATGCTTCTCCTCCTACAAATTCAAGTGCACATTGCTGATGTTCGGTTATAATGATGGTCTGATAGCCGTACCTTCGGGGTGTTCAGGAATTTTTGGCTCAAGGTCCCACTTGGGCCCATTTAATGAAATTTCACACAATGGTACTTTAAATTAATCTCCTCCCACAAGTTTTATCTGATTTTCTTCGAAGTTACATGTAATGATCCTTAGGTTTCGACAAGCAAAAGGGGATTGAAGCGGAGACACAGTTTATGTTAAATGAATGAAAACTTGAGTGGATTGTTGAGTTAGGTACCATATAAGAAAAAAACAATGTTATTCTACATCATTGCCACGCGTAATGGGCAATCATGATAATGGACCCAAGGTCAATAACTCTGTAACAGAACATCGTACAGAGGCGGGAGTTGTACCTATGATGGTAATTTCCAATCCTCTATAATATGAGCTTAGTTGTCCTTTAATAGGGTAGGCATGTTAGATCCCTGCTCACATGACTGCCTTTACATGTCCTTGATTACCTCAACAGGATCTGATCAGACCCCAGAATACTTGATTCTTTATGGGGCGTACATTCCGATTATATCTCATCCACCCTGGTGTTTTCATTGAATGTAACATGCTCAGAAACAGCAGGAACAAAAAAATTAAAATCGCACGTTTCATAATCTTACTATAACTTGCAGACTACAACACAACAACTCAACAAGAGCGCAACTATGTGTAGTTATTCCTTGCCCTGACTATCTGATCGCTCCTGATAGTGATTGTCATAGCAATGTTGTTCTAGTGCATAGTGTGGTACATGTGTAGGCTAGGGTGGTCCTTAATTGGCAAAATTCTGAAATACCATGCTCCTACCTCTGAAACATGTTCGGTTGGGGGAAAAAAATAATCCTGTGAAATTTTGAACGAAATTGACAGCGGTAGCTCGCAAGCCTCCATTGTAGCTTGGACTAGTAGAAATATAGGTCGTCGGACATTTTTGGGCAACTTCAAGGGGCTATAATGTTGGGGAAGAGTATCTCATGTTGATCAATCTCCCTGATTACATTGAGAGCAACTAGTTTAACTTATTTATGACAAGAACACAACGATGTGTGGTAATTACTTGCCGTATTTGTGATATGACAACAACTCTCAACTGACATCTTGAGCAAAAAAAAACAATCTGGAGGAGGCGGGTGCGGGAGGAAACATTTCCTTGAATAAAAATAACCAATCTGACACATGATAGGA
>JAUOBX010252519.1:0-11502 GCA_032360705.1 Eupentacta quinquesemita
ACAACTTTATGTGATGGGCAATTCACCATTTCACATGTTGCACAATGTGTTCTATTAAATTACCAGGACACTCTGCCAGAGGTATGGAATCTATGAAATAGTGTGAGTGTGTGCCCCTCTCTACTACTAGTAGGTAGACACAATAACTGCTGAACAAAAGGTGTACAGGATTCAAACGTGGCCTATAGGTTAGCCATATGTAGTACATGGTCCCTCTTATTTTAGGTCGGATCTGAAGTCATCTAAGATCAAAGTTTAAAAAGTCTAGACTGCTTGGTTCGATAAGGCTGAAATTTGGTATGTAGCTTTCTCATGAAGAGTACAGTAACCCTAATGTTTTTTGGGTAGACCGATAGCCACCTAGTGAATATAATAAATGGTGAACACGAAGTTGTCAATAGTTGACATGTGGGTTGTCGTCAATGAGAACATGTATCAGATTAATTTTGGATCAGGGCATAGGTCATTTGCATAGGAGTTCAGCACTCTCAATATCGACGCCCCATCATGCTGCATACGATTACAGCGCCTCTGGTATCGACTCCCCATCGTACCAAATACACGTACAGCGCCTCTGGTATCCACTCTCCATCATACTGTACACGAGTACAGCGCCTCTGGTACCCACTCCCCATCATACGAGTACAGTGCCTCTGGTATCTACTCCCCATCCTACTGTACACGAGTACAGCACCTTTGGTAAAGACACCCCGTCATACTGCCTACAAGTACAGCGCCTCTGTTCCCCATGGGATGGGGCGGGGGGTTAGATGACACGTGAAAGCTGCTGGGTTATGGGGGTGGTGAAGTTTATTTCAACACTGAAATCTCCAGTGAGAAAACAACTTCTCCCTACAGAGTCGCTAGTCACGTGTAATCGAATAACCTAATCTCTGCTCTATGCATTTAAAATATGCTGCAAACGTGTCTATCGTCGTATAGTTGCTTCTTACGTGACTAGAGAGAAACGATCCAACGGCCGAACAAACAAAACAAGACTTCATCATACAATTGCGACCTAACCATTGCAGAAACTGAGGAACAAACGGTGGGATCATAGTTGAAACAACACGATGAGATGCTCAGATGGGGAGCAGCACGATGCATGCTACTGACATTTATGTGAAATATGGGGAACATGCGCCAACGGCGACCTGAAGAACATGACCTAAAAGAAGGGTTTCAGCCCACGTGTTACCAGAACAAACATCGAGGACACAGCCTAGACCAGTTGAGAATCTTCTGTACATGCAGAGCAATGTACTGTTGACGCTGGACAGTGGGTACAACGATCTACCACAGAGAGGCACCCGAAGGCACAGAAACACCGAAACAACATTCATCCGAGGCCTCATCCAGCGTCTACTAAAGACCACAGATGACAGTCGTGTGTGGTCCGCTTCCATGCGAAGCAGGTAGTCTGTTTTCACGAGACGAACCACATCTTGGGGCGTTATTTCCTCCCTGTCAACCACTAAGCTACATCTACTGCTCCAGATGTGCTTCCTACAGAGAGCAGCAGGCAAATATAGTAGTTCATTATACTTTGTAGATAAGTTAGCAGGCATCCGACTGAAAATGACGAGGTTCGGATCATTACCCGAATGTGTGTAACCGAACTGAAGATTCACGTAGAGATCAAACCACTCCTAAACAGTTTGCGCGAAAACACACTCTTTCAAAACGTTTTCGCTCGTCTTGATATCGGATCAAAATGTCCAGGGGCATGTTCCATTTCCAAGTCGAAACCTTGAAAGCCGGAACTCGTTCGTCATGAGGATTCTATGGGTGATCCTCCATGACATGACCCGAAGACGGCTACCCAACATCTTACAGCACACTGCTTTCCAAACGTCAGGATAATTGGTGGGATCAGCCACGAGCACAGAGGAACACGTCATGAAAAGGGAGAACAGTGCGTCATGAAAATATGTCAGGGAGGCATTCGACACGACACGTGGACCACCCGAATCCTCAGTCCTACGGAGAGTATCTCTCAACTGAGAGTAAACCACAGCTAGCTAGGTACAACGCTCTTGGTTGAGCACCGGGAAACATACCAGGAAAATGGGCACGAAAGACAAAACCACCCCGAATATCTCACAAAAAAGGCAAAGGGGAGACTCGGATGCCTATGCGTTAAACACTCCCTTAAGCAGGAAAAACGGAGCTTGGATGGCAAATGTGCGACGCCGAGTCCCCCTTTTAATGGAGGCTTGTACAAAACAGTGTTTCTCACCAAATGTGGCTTTCGATCTCCCCAAATAAAGATGAAGCATATTCTATACGAAAGCACCAGAACTTGATCCATGGCAACAATTATGGAGACGGGATACCAGAGAATTGGGGGAACAAGATTATTTGTAACAGAAATATTCCCTGGGAGAGACAACCATAATATATATAATATATAAATATACTATATATATATATATATATATATACTTGTATATGATACAAGTGATAATTCACACAGAATTTGTTTGGTCCCAAGTACTGGCACCTTGCCTTTTTGAACGAGGTAATGATCATAGAGGAAAACTGGGTACGGACGGGATTCGAACCCGTGGCCTTGTGCTCAACGTGCACACTGCTCTACCTGCATGTATCGCAGAGTCGTCAATTGGCGGCGTCATTGAGGAAATCTGGTTCGGACTGGTAGTCGTTCACCGTTGATCTGCTTCTGCCTGTGGAGTACGATAGTTCAGCAGGTGGAGCGGTGTGCACGTTGAGCACAAGGCCACGGGTACGGACGATGATCGCCTTGTGGCTGAAAATATACTAATGTTTAGGCTGGGTTCACTGAAACTCCAAGGCATGAACACGAAATTCAATGTGATTTGATCATTATTTTGTGCGCACTTTGCCTTTCTCTCTCCAACTTCGCGTAGTCTGGTTATTGTTTCCTTTGCTTTTACGCTCTATTTTTCCAGCACTTCATTTTTCGATTGTTTGAGTGCGTTCTCCAGCATAGAAGTAGTAGTGGGTTGAGTCTCGTCTATCCGATATGCTCAGTGAATATTCTCCACCACGCATCGCGATCCTGTGCTAGGTATATTGCTTCCTCGGAATTGTTTATGTTGATGTCTTGGAATTGCGACTTCATTCTTCCCATCAAAGTGGCAACTGGTCTTGATTCAATCATGTAGCAGCTGAATATATTCAAAACCCCACAACTGACCGTTTTTTATTAAACGCTCAGGACTATTGCGCAATCAGAGTATTTCCTGCAGAGCTGGCTAATTCCCGAAAAGTGCAGAGTGCCACGCAGTATGATAGTGTCATGGCGAGTCGATCACTTAACAACTGTTCAACCGCATGAGAAAAAATAAACCAAGGCAAAAATGGATGAAACTTACCCAAAATGTTCAGTGACGTCAAGTGATATTTGTCAGCCAGTGTTTTCAAAATCGAGTGGAACGATCTCCATTGGCAACCATTTGAATAAATTTTGGAGAGCTTAGTCAAAGACAGCTGAAATTATTTCGAGTCGATCACTGTCACGAAAACATGGCTCTTGCACAACACTGAGCTTATATTATAACTTCCATTCTAGTGGTGCGTGACAAGTAAACATTATTTCTGAATAATTCATCGCTGATGGAACGTTGCAATAATATTCTCTAATTCATTTCACTAATTTATTGACATTTCGTTTTGCCAGTGGCAAAAGTTACATCCACCGTAGTCGCCAAAAACACCATTAATCGAATAATTACTTGTTTCTATGCGTCTTGAGGGGTATCATTGTGTGGCGTGAATATTTTTGAAGCAGATAATGGCCACGCGCTGCACATAGCACGCGTCCACACAATCATACGGCAAAATGAAGACGCGCTGATCGACTTCCATACTGTACGGCACACCATATAATATGGAATTGGAATATCGTTTCTGGCGAGGTTAGTTGAACCGTCAAAACAGTTCTTGAAATTGTCGAATATAATGTAATATCAACAATATTAATTCAGACTAGATTATTGTCTAGAAATGTATGCTCGGTCGATGTAAGTACACTAGAACTAGAGAAAATATACACAAATAGAGGCAAACAGTATTTTCACTGGCAAAAGGCGGTCGCCTACCGCGTAGCGTCGGCCTAATTAGGCACTAGTCAACTTTGTATACTGTAGTAAAGCCTAACGGTAGGCCTGATGCACTGGCATTATTGACGTTTCGGCCAACATTGATTTGGCTGTTGAGTTGAGTGATGACCGTCCATAAACTTTTGTTTAGGCCAGTCCTGAGACTGGGGACTGGACCCTTCTATTTTTCCGGAGTTTCTCGCAAAAGAAATGGAGGCTATTGAAATAATAGCTTTCAATTGGTTATCTCCTTTTTTCATATTTTAGAGAAAGCATAATCTACGGATTTGGGTGACATTCTTTTGTCTCTTTTTATGGCCGTTTTGGTGTTCACTGCTGATTGCTGGTTAGGCTAGGTTAGTTAATGATACAAGTATTATTTTTTCTCAGTTTTCCACACTTAGCCTAGGACTAGGGCCTAGGCCTAGGCTAGGCCTATACAGGTGAGAAAAAATCCCGGTGAATACCTGTTTTTCACCGGGCGCAGGAGTGGGCTCACTGGACTGGAACATTTGGTTTACAAATGATTTTAGAATGCTTGTTTGCTGGTATTCAATTTCAAAGGACATAGGCTAGGCCTACAGCCATCAAACCATAGAGCCATCGAACCATACAGCATAAAAGAACATATGAATATGGGCCTACCAGATATCCAGAATAAACCTAATCAGAGAGTGCTTATGAATGATAACCAAACAATTCTCATATATAAATTGCAGAAATCGCCTAGGCCTAGAAGCTACCTAGGCTATATCATGCTGTATCATGTGTTAGAAAATAAAGGAATGCTGTTTGCCTGTAAGGCTGTATCTTACATCAAAAGCCTAGTCTTAGAATTATTATGTGTCTGCTGATGGCTGTATATATGTTGATGTGGCATAGGACCTAGCCTATAGCTTCAATACAACTTAGGCCTAGGCCTATGATAAAATGCCACTTTGGTGGGGAGCATAGTCCTAGACTCATCCAAATTGTCAGGAGACAATCATGTCTCACCAGCTCACTGATAACATGAATAAAAAAGACTTGTAATGTATCTCCTCAAGCCTATTTGATTGAAATCCACTGTTTAGTAGTAGTAGAACTAGGCCTAGTAGAATATTTTACTATTGAGTGAGGACTAATTTTGTGAGGTAACTAAACAGCTTAGCCTAGGTCCCCACATTCTTGTTTGATTTTGTATGCAGCAGGCAAACTGCCACAAGGTTTAATGTAGGACTGCCCTAATCATAGGGGTTGAAAAGCTTTCCTATAACCAATTTGCCCAATATTAAATATAGACCTAGGCTATATATTACTGTCAAATGTCTATGCCCGGTTAACTATTCAATCTATCCATTACAAGAATGCAACACCTATTAGCTCCTAAAAACTTTCAAGATAATATTATCCAGGCCCAGGGTTAATTTTCTTACTTTTCCCCCCGAAATGGCACCCATCATTGCTATTTCGGTGCTTCCCCAAAGCCTGTGTTAGTGTGTTTTCATTTCGACAGAGTATTATTTTCCAGTGCGTTTCTGTACCATGAGGTCTTCAGCCAGTCTTGCCAGATATCACCGGGTTGGGTGCATGTTGATACTTTTTCAACACTTGACTGACAGGATCCATCCTTCATCCATCCATCTCACCTTGCATCTCACCTTCTAACTGCATGGGCCCAGTCATCTTGGTAAGTGGGTATGTGAATGTCCAAATAGGCCCCATCGATACCTCGTGGAGCATTATTGATCGGCTTGGTGGGTCATATATGGTCCTCATCAAGAGACCATGCATTGTGGTATGGGGTAGTTGATGGCATGCATGCATGGGTCCTGGATATCTTGTTGAGTGGGTAAACAATGGGGTCTATATGGGTCCCATAGAGATATGTGATGGCTCCATAGATTGGTATTGGGTGGGTTTTTCTTGGGCCCCATCCATAAACCATGCATTGTGGCAAGTGGGTAATTGATGGGGCCTGCATGGGTCCCAATGAGGTATCATCCATAAGAGGATGAGTGGGCTTCCGGTGTGCCCATCTTGGGGCCCATCAAGGTTTGCTCACATGGGGCACACGAAGGCAACGTGGACAAATGTCCATGGGACCCACATTGATTACACATGGAGGCCCCACACATCAGCCGATGCTCCACCCACATGGCCCTATGTGGGCCCAATAGAGTGACATGTAACCAAGGTGAGTGGGTTGTCGGTGGGGCCGTCCTGGGGGGCCATCAAGGTTTGCCCACATGGGGCCCACATAGGCAACATGGACAGATTAGGTAAAACAAAGTATGGGGCCCACGCAGATTGTCATCGTGGGCCCCACGCATCTACCATGCTTCGCCCATATGGCCCCATGTGGGCATGCTGATAGGGCCATGGTATAAAAAAGAAAAAAAGAAAAAAAGAATAATATATACTTTCTTATATAGCGCTTTTCCATGTCAGTGACATGCTCAAAGCGCTTTACAGATATTACCCTGATCATAGGAAGTGGTACGCACTCCGACAATCCCTGAGAGTATGTGGCAGCAGATAACTCCGCACCGATTGTACTCAACTCCCTCACAGGTTCCCGAAGTCTGGGTGGGACAGGCAATGGAGATGAAGCACCTTGCCCAAGGACGCACCGGCTGTGATTTGAACCCGCAACCCTCGGATTCCGAGTCCAGTGCTCTACCAACTGAGCTAATCCGATCCGAGAATGCTGAACATATGCTGATATAGTCAGCTGTGGATCCTTTACCAGGTAAACGGAACAAAGGCATGCCTCTCCAGCGATCCTCAATGTTGAAGTTAGGTCATCAAATGCAGAATAGAATTTCCATTCTCTTTTTGCTGAGCGCCCAGCGTGGAAGCAACAGTGATAATAGTATTATTATATTAGGAAACACTGCTATTTCTGCGGACACCCCCAATTTGTATTCTCATAATCAATGTATCAAACATGGTTGTTGATTTTATTTCGAATGCCACAGGTTCAGGAAGACACTGAAAGCTTATTAAGGGACCCTAACTGTGTTGATCATGGATAAGCACTGGCAATAACTCGGCCTCTCTCTTTGATTAGTGCTAAGATGATATAGAGGCAGATATTTACTGTTACCAAAACTGTTCTAAAACTGGTAGATATAGATACCAATCGCAACCTGTTCCTGGGACAGTCATTTGTCCCCACCGGATCGACGATCAATGAACACCAGGATCGGGCCACTCTCTCAGATCCTAGTCCAACTATAGCGACTGGGTACAGCCAACAGACGAAACGTATTGGACCTGATCAGAAACAACCATATGTAGAGACCAAGTCCACTGTACCACAGCACTGTACCACACACACTACACACAGGACCCATTGAAGCATGATAATGTCTCTTTTTGTGTGCTGGGTGATAGTCCCTCAGTCGCTTCTCATCAATACTACTGATTGCAGCTGTCCAATGCAACCTGCTCCCATGTGTTCGGGTTGATGCCAGCATTCTTCATGTGTCCTTTCAGCACATCCTAGAAGCTGAGTCTTTGTTCTCCATGCTTTCTCTCCCCTTCAGTGAGCTCTCCATAGAATACAGCTTTGGGGAATTAGTCATACATCAGACATGTCCAGCCCAGCCCAGAACTGAAGTATGCTAATCTCCACTAATGCTGCTTGGCCACTCTACAGCTCGTGACTCACCCTGACATTTGAGGCCCAAGGGTTCCATTTCTTCCAGAGCAGCCACCAGCCGGAGAGGTCATCACCGTAGTGAGTAAAGTTAGAGTCCTCCTCCCCTCCAACATCCACTGCTATGATGGTGTGAGCACCCAGGGACTTCATCACATCAGCTGTACATGAGAGTGAAGAGGATTATAATCAATTAGGAGAGAACATTATTCTTGTGCTCATTCAGCGTTTTTCCAAGTCAATGACCTGCTCAAAGCGCTTTACAGATATTCCCCTGTTCACAGGAAACAGGTACGCTCTACGGCAATCGCAGAAAATAAATTGCTCCCAATCGGCACAGATCGTACTCAGTCTCCTCCTCACAGGTTCCCAAATAACACCTGGATGGGACAAGGCAATGGAGATGATGCACAATGCCTGAGGACGCATCGAATGAGCCAGCCGGCGATGATCTGCAATCACAACCTTCTGAACACCAGTCCTGAGCTCTACTGACAGCTGATCCGAAGAGGGGACGAACAAGAGACTGAGGGATCATCACCATAGTGAGTGAAGTCTGTTATAGAGTCCTCCTCCTCACCTACATCCACTGCTGTGATGGTGTGGCACCCATGGACATCACTTCAGCTGTACATGGGTGAAGAGGATTAAAACCAATGGAGACAATGTCAGACAAACAGAAAACTGAGGGATCATCACCATAGTGAGTGAAATTAGAGACCTCCTCCCACGCACACCCGCTACTGTGTTGGTGTGGCACCCATGGACATCACTTCACCTGTACATGAGAGAGAAGAGGGTTATAACAATGGAGACAATGTCAGACAAACAGAAAACTGAGAGACCATCACCATAGTGAGTGAAATTAGAGTCCTCCTCCCACGCACACCCGCTGCTGTGATGGTGTGGCACCCATGGACCTCATCACATCAGCTGTACATGAGAGAGAAGAGGGTTATAACAATGGAGACAATGTCAGACAAACAGGTGACTGAGAGATCATCACCATAGTGAGTGAAATTAGAGTCCTCCTCCCACGCACACCCGCTGCTATGATGGTGTGGCACCCATGGACCTCATCACATCAGCTGTACATGAGTAAAGAGGATTATAATCAATGGAGAAATTGTCAGAGGAACAAGAGACTGAGGTATTATGATCCTATGAGTGAAGTTAAAGTCCTTCTTCCCACCAATAGCTGAATATTGACATGAAGACCAGGTCATACCTCAGAGAGAGCCTGCGACCTAGTACATAACTACACCTGACCTTTGACCTAAATTCATAACTGCTTACCTGGGAGATGTTAGCATAAACCCCACCAACGAGCAGATGGCTGTCTACAGGGTCACAAATCAGTGTAAGGTAGCTAAATACTGGCATGGATGCCTGGACCTACCTCAGAGGGACCCTGCGACCTACATATAAACTACACCTGACCTTGATAAATTTTGACCTTTGACCTAAATTCATACTGCTTACCTGGGAGGATGTTAGCATGAGCCTCATCGACGACAGATGGCTGTCTACAGGGTCACAGATCCGTGGAAGGTAGCTAAATACTGGCATGGATGCCTGGACCTACCTCAGACGGACCCTGCAACCTACATAACTACACCTGACCTTCGACCTACATTCATAGTGATGACCTGGGACGTTGTTAACATAGGCCCCATCAACAAGCAGATTCCTAACTACCAAGTCGCATATGGTATGAGGGAAGCTGTAACCACCTGACCCTGATGAATTCTAACCTTTGACCTTCACCAGTACAGTTCACCTGGGACGTTGTTAACATAGGCCCCATCCGCGAACAGATGCCTAACTAGGAAGTGTCATCGTTTGAGGGGGCCTGTAACCACCTGACCTTGATAAATTCTGACCTTTGACAGTACAGCTCACCTGGGACGTTGTTAACATAGGCACCATCGACTAGCAGATGGCTGTCTACAGGGTCACAGATTGGCGGGAGGTAGCTACATATCGACATGGACGCCCGGACGTATCTCCAGAGAGAACCTGCAGAAATCAGGGGAGAGAACAAAAAGAGGAAGGAAGGAACGTACCTGGCAGGTTATTGATGTAGCCACCGTCCAGAAGCAAATGTTCATCCTTGGGGTCACACAAGGGGGGCAAATAACCGGAGAGGGACATGCTTGCCCTCACATAGCGCCACAGCGACCCTGTGAGGGTAGGACAAAAAGACCACCCTTTAGCTCCTGCTCTAAACATTTTGGGTGTAGGTACAAAAAAGACCACAGGGTAGTAGCTTTCGATGAAATATAATAATTGAGGATTTTTTGCCAGATTCAAACATTTGCAAATATAGTGGGCCAGCTTCTTCTTTTTTTTTATCACATGAAAAGTATTAGGAAATGGTTGGACGAAAAGCACAACTTTGTGACATGCAAAAAGCTTCTTTTCACATTTGTCCTGAATACATACACACAGAGTTAGTTTTTGACAGTTAATAATTATTAGCAGTTTGTATTCATGCTGTGGGCTCCAATCAAGTGATTTTGTACCTACGAAGGAGCCTCAAGCTACACAGGAAATAACACAGTTTGTTTTAGCAAAGCTGGTGTTCAATTATTATCACATTTTTTTTTTCACAATTTAGGCGTGAGCCAGTAATATTGCATTAAGTGGATGACAACATTTAGCAGAGCACAATGCTGAAACTCCTCGGTATGGAATTGGGCACTATATGTGAGATCTGCTTATTTTTGTCATTGAATCACATCATTACCTAATAACAACATTTATGAATTTTTCTCATATTTTTTTTCTTTTCATTTTTTTTTCCTTTTGTGTAGGGCAAGGAGTGGGGGATTGGTGACCATGTGCACCAAGGGACAAACTAGTATCGGAGAACAATTCTTGGAATAATAACTAGCATCATATGGCAACATACTGCAATTTTTGTGAATCAAAATTGGAACTGATTAGCAACAGGCAATTATTGGGTAGCAAATTGGTATGTGGGCCCCACTATTTTGTCCTCTGTGCACATTGCCAACTCGCTTAATAAATCCATGAAATGCCAATATGATGTTGCTTTGATAAAAAAGAGCCATACAGATGGATGAAGGGGCCATGGGACAATGTCAATTTGACACTCAGATGTAGACGGAGCAAATTATGGACATGCAGGCATGCTCCAAATCAGGTTGTGACCCCAAAAACGAACAAAGAGAAGAGAGAAAACCAACAGAAAGCATTGCTTGTGGGACATTGCAGTGCATGATAAACAAGAGGACAGGCAAATGGTGGTTAGCATGTTTCAAAGAAGCAGGCACCAGTATACAATGCAAAATGTTAGGAGTCTCACAAAGTGATACCTAGTATTAGCATTACATTTAGGATGTGTTGATTGATGTTGATGAGGTATTAATCACAAGCATATAGAGATTACTATATGTCGCTAAATATTTAGGCCAAACTTCATTACCACAGTGGTAGTGGTCAATCGAAGGCTGTGATGGACTGGACAAACTCAACTTGTATTCATTAAATTCTGAAATTCTGTATCAGTGTTAATTGATGAGCCATTTCATGGTTGTATTAAATATATAAGGAATGCTAACGATAAATGTCAAAGGTCACTTGGGAGCTGCGTCGGTACTACAGGGAGTTTGGAGGTTGGGAAGGGTCAGGCTCAGGCCTGGTCCCTTGCTTGGAGGAGGCCGTAAAGGCCAGGTCACACTACAATGATATCGTATAGTGCAACGATCCGATTGTCCGATTTTTGGCTTACGAAAGCCAGTCTCTTTT
>JAUOBX010252630.1:0-11501 GCA_032360705.1 Eupentacta quinquesemita
GGGGGGGTACTCACGTATTACGGCATACGGACTACGGAGATGTGCCCACCAAGTTTCCCAATACCCCACTTCTCATTGATAAATCACATTTGTCCCTTTCTCTCACCGTCCCGCTGGGATCCTACGGTTTGCGTGTCTGAATTGCCTAAAAGAATAAGTCCAGCCGGACTGGACCAATCGAGCTGACATTTGGTGTGTCCGTTTCGGACGATGTGTGCAAGAACATCATTTATTTTGGTACTGATTAGAGGACAATTATGTAAAAAAATTATAAAATAGTGGCATTTTATTTGGCTGATCGAGCTGAATTGTAACGTGTGGGTTTTCCAATGGTGCGTGCAGAAACGCTGTTCTTTTTGGTAGCAGTCAGAGGTCAATTTCAGTTCTAAATGAGGGAGTTTTGATATTTGTTGTATTTTGAGCTCGTGATCAGGCAAAATCTAGGTGGACCAATCGAAGTGGAATTCAGTTCCTGGGTTTGTCATTATTTTTAAGACCTGGGCCATTGTGGTCAAAAATACCGAAATTCCTCAGAAGTTCATACGTTTGGCTTGTGAGCGAGCAAAGTCAAAACTGCCTAGGTAGTTTGACCCTGCTAAACAAACCAAAATATAACAAGCGCTCTCATAATCAGTATTGTAATCGAGAATATAGATGTTCCTCATAATCCACGAGGAATAATCCTCTTTGCTTTCTGGTTTATCATACTTTATGTACATATATCGCCCTTCATAGGGATCGATAAACTGCAAAATACAGTGCAAATATTCACTAACCTCAACAGTTGATAAAATAATGACCAGCTGTAACAATCCATTATGATGTTGAGCAGATGAGCAATACGCATAGCATGGGTTTCGCCTAATGATTGTCAATTGGCTTCCAATATGCACGAAGCTGAGTGGTCTACTAATTCCACAGGCTATGAGCTGGTACTGAAGCTGAATCGTTTGCCATTACCATAGGTCTCAATCAGATCATTGATTTGGAAATCTCGGCGTCACCAAGCTGGTTGGTAACCCAATACACGAATGGAAAACCTCCCAAGCAGCTATTCATGCTAAAACATTGAAATACCACTCTGATTTCCATGGTTATAGGAACACAACTCTGATTCCCAGGGTCAAAGCCCACAAGTTATTGCGAGCGATATCCTCAATTGCAAGACCACCCTGCGTGGGAAATCGCGAGAATCGCACCAGTATATTAAAGACTGAGTGTTATTTACAATTATTATCTATATTTCGTGACTAATCGCACCTGTCGCACGGAGCTGATGAACTGGTTCGTTGAGATACTGACGAAACGTGTGCAGCGACGATCCACTACAACTCTGAATTAGGATATGTAGCCATGCCTTATGAACACATGCGTTCTGGGTAAATTAGCCTATAGTCATATCAGATTTGGGTCGAAACTTACCAAATTTAGGATGATTTAGAAAAGAGAGACAAACTGAAACATATGCTCGAATAAATTCCTGAATTTCGACAAGATGAAGCCAAAGTCCCCGAGTTCCAAAATAGCATGGAAAAAAGTATACGTAGGCTTCCGAATCACTTATCTGCTTGTTGTTCGCGAATTTGATGAATGAAGGAGATTCTGACCAATTATTCAAGATTTGGGTTATACCTGTATCACGAGGAATCCGTTGAGACCGATTTCTCATTTTTGTTTTAACACAGGGTGAGATGTAACTCAACGGGAAGGTTGGAAACACAGCAAGATGTTAGGCACATATTATATAAATAGAATAAAAATAAATAAAAAAGAAATTACCTTGTTGCGAGGTTGATTCCCCAAGTCACTTCTGGTCAGCGAATCGAATGTTTTTTTCCTTCAATTGAACACGTGCAGCGAGGATCCATCACTCAGAATAAGGTTAGGATGTACATTTAGGAAAACAATCGTTTCTATAAGTCTGGAATCGCTTCATTATCAGAAACGGCGGAGCGAAAATGGTGGAAATGATATGTAGCCACCAAGTGTCCAAATGCTGTTAACTAGATGTTCCGCCAACATACCCACGAATAGTCGCGAAACGATAGAAAACAGTCACTTACGATTATAAACCAATGTAATCATTCTCATATTACCTAATTCCTTCATCGTTCGAAAGTGGTTTTACATCCCCTCCTCCCTCCTCCGGAGTTGGTATTGCTGAGGCTATGAGCTATGAAAAAATCTCCATTTTCTCTCATTCCATCATCTTTCCCAAATGGTCTTACACCCCATCCTTCCTCCTCCGGAATTATGATTGCAAAAGCCCAAGCTTAGCGGATACGTGCTCCTCTACGAGGCACGATTATTAGGTTACTTAATTTCTGTCACGTGAATCATTCCTTACTCTGACATGGGGTATCTTTGTACTGTTATGAAACATATATGAATAAATGGTCCACAATAACCACAACCGCATGGATTTATTTGGGGACATTTACGAAGTTGCAGTAGGGAGGTTTTACTATATGCTACAACATGGATAATATAATATTCACTTATGTTCTGCATATTTATCGGCGGCATTAGTAAAAATGAAATGAGAATGACACGAAAAAAGGTTCTACAACAAAAAACAAACATTTTTACATAAAATCGGTTATATTCGGAGAATTGTTTTATTCCTATGGAAGGCGTGTTTGCCTAGTTATACTTTTCACCAAGTAAAAGTTCATACAACGCCAGCTGTGTGTTTCGAATCATACAATGATATCGTAATTATGCAAATGGCTCTGTTTTGAATCCCATGTGCTCACCCTAAGACATCAACCCTCAGGCTAGCTATTTACCTTTTATTTACATTGCATATCGCTGAATAATATATCGTTTCAATTCGTATACAGCGGGAACATCACGCTTGGGTGGTTCCGCTGAATGTGTTTACGCTCCTTGTACAAGATGTCTGATAACATTGAAACGAAACAGGGTCACGCGACGCTCAAAATGTACACATTCTCACAATGTACAACGTTTTGAACAAACATTTGGAGTATGTAATTGCCTCCGAATAATTCGGCATTTTCACTGTTATGAATACATCTGTAGAATTTTACCCACACAATCAATCTTATGAGAGTTATGGCAATAACAAAATTCACTAATAAGGGCTTGTAAAACTATTACCAATCGTGAATACTCCAATACTTTTGTGAAGATTCGGTTCGCGAGAGGGCATCGAGTTGAGCAGTCATTCGAAATTGAATTGTCCCATGTCATCGAAATGACGAACCCGAGGCTGTGTCCCGAATTGTTATTCCGTTCCTCCGTGAGTTACCACGTAGGAGCTGGGAACTCCAACAAGCATGTAAACAATTCTCGTTGGCAATTAGTGCTGAATAATCAATGTTAGGATTCGAGAAATGCACTTGTGACTCTCGATTATCCCAACAGATGTAGTTTTGGATGATGAATGTTCCCCCGAGGACTTTTCATAAACCATTCGTCGAGAGCAAGATTACGGGCAGTACTGAGTACGTTATGGCTACACTTCATTAGGAGGGTAAAACACATTTTCAATCTTCAAGCTGACTTTCTCCGCGCGTTATCTGCATGATGTACAAGTTTTAGACGCAGAATGGCCACCGTAGTTACGGTATATTTTGAGTGGCCTCATAATTTCTCAAATCATCCTCCCATTGTGTCCTGTGTCATGAATGTTCACATTGATACTTATTTCCACACAACAGCAGGAGTTATGGGGAACTACATTAGATTTCAGAACAACAACACCGAATAGTGTTTGCACAGCAGATAGTACGTTTGTGATCATGCAACATCGACTCTTGCACAACTAAATGCATTAACCTTACATCGTGTCCCTGATTCCCATGCCCCTTCGAATGTTCATCTAATCGCTTGTATATAACACATGTTTTCCTCTGAGACATCACTTTTAACTCCTCATGAAAGGGGCCTAAACAAACCTTCTTCGACGATTATGGCTGTCGTAGGAAAGCTGGGAGTTGCAGTCCACTTGGGAACATAATAGCATCCATGAACCTTGTCAGGTAGGAATGTCAGAAACTATAAATTATCTTGCACTAAACTCCGACATCTTGACATCACAGCATGTAAAGGTTGTTTTGATGTGGTGATGTCAAACATCTAATTTAGTAAATTAATTTCAGAGCATAATATCCATAACATTCCTACTAAGAACAACAGTTGAACAAAAATTGTGGTAACACTGCACGTGTCAAAATATTGGGTATGAAAATGTGCTAAATGCTTCTCAAAAATAAAATAAAATTACCATGGTTTGCACAAAGTGATGACATGCGTCTCCAAATCTCTATTGTGACATCGATGACTAATAAATTCATTCTAAAAAATACTGTCGGATGTCAAAGTCGCTGCACAATTTTAGCTGCTTCCTGTTTTTCAGTTGGGTAGGGTTGGGTTAGGGGTGTTTCGAACCGGGACTATTTTCCTTATAGATGAATCTACTTTCGTAATTCGAGTTTTTAGTGATTTCATTAATAGAATACAGTCAATGTATGCATATTATATTACTTTTGAGTTCAGTTGTAGTTCAGATCATGTAATGATATTCGATGCATACTTCGCTGACTTCCAGCCGTTGGTACTCTCAGTACTGCATGTTTACATCGAACGCAGTGAACAACATTCCATAGTTCGACACCGTTGTCTTTTCACATTATCACATGGTTGAACATATCATTATATTATTCATAGTCACATATCTCAGTATTGCCGAAAGACGACATCGAAGGCGCCACTGAGTTCGTGACATGATGACATTACAGCAGCTACTAATGAATAACACATGAATGACAGCAGCGTACGTTAATAAGATTCACAGCTCGAGCGACAGTATTGATGAAGGACGGTAATTTCAGAATCAGTCGCTGTTTACAGTATTTCCGGCACAGTTGAAAAGTGGAGGATTATGATTAGGCTGCTGTAGAGAAGACAGGAGATATGATGGCACTTTATATAGTCTGACTCCTACTGGGGGATTTACCACCACCTAAAGCTATCGCGTATGAGATGATTCAGTTTCACCAGTATAGTTATATAATGAATTATACATGTACATGTTACTGCGTTGTCTATACTTATTTCTATATTCATGATATTTTAGAAGACCTTGTGGGTGAGTTAATACGGCACAGAGCAAAGTATGAAAAGTCAGTCCCTTCAATTATCAATCGTTGATACCTATTGTGGTACAAATTTGCGAACAGGAGTACTGTTCAGTGAATAATTTGGTATTTGGTCAGAACCACGAAACGAAAACGAGAATAATTGTTTCCTTTCGGAATGCGTTTCGTCATATACCGTGCACTGCATTGTACGCAAAATAAAAAAATGTTCCACTGAACGCTGCAATCTGAATTGGTTAAAGCAGGTCATCAGAATCACGAACCCGAGGGGCGGTGAACTATTTCCTCGGCGGTGTCACGAATTGTTATTCTGTTGCTCTGTGAGTTACCACGTGGGAGCTTGAAACGTGTAAACAATTCTCATGGGCAATTATGGGGATGGTTTTCAATATGGGGTTCCTCGGGACTCGCGACCGCTTGCCTTCGATCTCTTTGGCTTAATAATCAATGTCAGTATCCAGAGACAACCCTTGCAACTCGATTATTTCTGAGACAAATACTGACTGGGTGATGAATGAGCCAGAAGGGATGGAACATTCTCTGTATGACTTTAGTTGCGCGCTTGATCTGCCTGTTGCACAAGTTTTTAGCGCATAATTATTGGAACTCGAAGGCTACCAGGCTGACCATTATAAAGTACAAATTATCCTAATGTATCCAGTACTATCATATCGTTTATATTGATAATTATATCAAATAGGATATATTCACCATCCCACAGCAGCTCGAGTTATTGGCAACTACATTAAATTTCAGAATTATAACAACAGGTAGTTGATTGTACGATACACATTACCTTATTGTTCCTTATCGTGCAATAGTGACTCATGCACAAAAATACACTAACCTTGCACAGTGTCCCTGATTCCCAGGTCACTCTAAATGTACATGTAATATCTTGTAACAAATATTTTCCTCTGAGACATCACTCACAACCTTTCATGATAGGGGCCTAAACCAACCTTTCCTGACGATTGCGGATGTCCTAGAATGTAAACACGCATAGGTTGCAGTCAACTTAGTAGAACATAGTAGCTTCCAGAAACCATTCCTAAAGTTATCAGGTAGGAATGTCAAAACTATGGATTATCTTGCGCTAGATTTCTTAACATCCCAGCGCCTTCTTCGAAGGAAAGGCACTGTTCAAAAGGATCGTGTGATCTCAAGATGTCGAACATCGTAATGAGTAACTCAATTGGTAGTGCATACAATCTCAAGATATATTCACTCTGAAACAGTTGGGCAAAAATACATACAGTGTTGGGGAAACACGGAACGTGCTAAAATGTTGGTTATGAAAATGTGCTGAATTCTTTTGGAATTACCATGGTTTGCACAACATTCAGCATTTTATGTGTGTTTTAGGAGCACTTGAACATTAGAAAACGTATTCATATAATATGACAGTTGTAGTTATCAATACATTGTGTGATAATACTCATTGCGTATAGCGCTGATGCCCGGCCGTTGGAACTCTCAGTACTGTATGTTTACATCAGAAGCATCGTGCTAAGTGTGCAACATTTCGTCGTTTGAGTTCCCCTGATTCGACATCATTGTCATTTCCATTTATTGCATGGCTGAAGTTGTTCATCAGATATAGCTACATATTCCAGTATTCACAGACGACCACATAAAAGGCGCCAGTAAATTTGTGACTGGGGGAATTACAGCAGCTCCAATTTCATAACATAGAGGTTAATGAGCCATCATGAGATTCACAGCTCCAACATTGGCATCACTGGAGGAAAGTATTTGCAGATTCAGTTGGTGTTTATTATTTCCGATATATAATACTGACACAGTGAAAATGTGTATATATACTTTCTCGTCTTTCCCTATTACGAATACGTGGTATGAGATTTCCAGATTAACCAGTAGTTATTGTGAATTCTCTCCTAACGGGTGACTGAGTGGATACTTATTCCTATGATCGTAATGTTTCAGGAGACCTAGTGTGGTGAATTATTACGGCACAGTACATAAATCCAGTGAAAACTAGTAAAGAAAGTCAGCTCCATTAATGACAGTATTCCAATCATTTATGCATAAGAATTCATTTTAGAGTAACGTATATTTAGGTTAATCGTAGGGGTATGATGATACACGTAATTTGAATGCATATCACCCCTCTCTCTCCCGCCTTCTTGTCCAGCCTAATTAACACATATTTGAAGGAGAGGCGAGGCACGGGTCCGTCCGATAACCGATCACTGAAACATATTTTTCTAGGTGATATATGTTTTACGATTGTTGAAGGAACTGGTGCTGGTCGCAAGATATCCATATATATATAAATTATTTACTGCTTATTACACCATTGGTAATGATGTGAATACCTAACGCCAACACTCTCTCAATAACACAAGCCAATAACTCTCTGAGGGACCAATCAATGTTCTACTGCGCAGTGGCGTCACCAGGATTTTCGGACCGGGGGGCACAGGGGGGGGGCACAAGCTTTTCCGGAGGGGGCACCAGGATACCATCTGAGCGGAGCGTCGCCATGGATCGGCGCGAAGCATACAAGCGAAATTTTGGTTTAAAAACCCTCCAGATGGCAGCAGATGGTTCCTAGAGACCATTTTCAGCTATAGGTATTCGGTTGTGATACATGGGTTTCACGACTGCAAATGTATTCAGCTGAATGAATTATTGATATTGTACTCCAGTGCAGCATTTCTTGGAACTCATGAATGGGAGACCCTTTTATTTTACTAACTTGCCCTGGAAAAATTCGAGCTACACCCACGTCTATAAATTATTCAGATGAAAAGTGTGTGCACAACTTCACTGGAAATACTAGAAGATGTATTCGCCATAGCTCAGCTAAACTGGGTGATATATGTCACAAAAACAAGGTGTTCGTGATGTTATGGAACAGTTTCAATTTTTTCATTGGACTTAGGAACCCGATACTTGAGCCCCTCAATCTGATCGGTGTTCGTATGGCTGTTGTTGAAGATACTACTGAAATCGTTTGGAGTCATAAGGGCACCATCAGTTTATTCACCTTTTCATTGAAGAACTGCTCTAGATCTGATAATATCGTATGATTGTTAATTTGGTTGTTACTGGATCTCACTCATGCCTCTCTAGTTGACCATCCAGTGTTCCTTCCTTCCCAGCTAACTCGATTACTTTTGCTGGCCATGGGCAGCGAATCTGTTGCGTTACTTCCAGTTCAGATTCTATTCCCAGGACCCAGGAAAACATCAAAGTTGTGAACAACGCTAAGCACATGGCAACATTCCAATCTGTCGATAAGTGCCATTTCATTCCTTCCTTTCACTCTAAAGAGATAATTTTAGTTGGAAATTTCTCTTGATGACCAGCATCCACTCTTTTCCAATAATCTCAACAGTTCCTTTTCTGAATTAGGTATTAACTTGGGCAATCCGTGTTGTTTATTTATGAATTATGTGATTAGTTTGGGTGGATTCCCCGATTACCAGGTTCGTCAGGATTATGCGATCAGGCCGATGAGCGTTGTTTTATGAAGACTCATGGTTTGGTCGCTAATTCTGTGTCCCAAACCCCATTCCAGCAGACGATAATTGATGCTGTACAATAATATGATAGTCTGCGTTCTACCTGAAGGAAACGCATCATATAGAGCATCTGCCTCTTTTTTTTATAGAGGGAACAGTCTTGAATGTAGTTACTAGGGACTAGGATTTAGTTCGATAATGAAAAGATAGTGTATATAAAGATAACGTATATAGGGACGTAGGACGAGTAGCATCAAGGTTCGGGACTTGGAGATCGTGGGGTTCGAGTCCCGCCAACAGTGTATCCTTGGACAAGGTGCTCTATCATCGAATGCCTCACTTTACCCAGGTGAAAATGAGCCTCTGTGAGTTGCAACTTGTGTTAAAGCGCGCTGTATCGTCCGCTCTACCTGGTGTATATACTATTTACTTCGAACGCATGGAGTAACAATTACAATTGATAGCCCTTCTTCACCTAGCATATGTGCGTATAAAGGCCTGTATATAGGAAAACTTCAACAGAACAAATCCGGAGCAACGCTAAGTGAAAAACGATATGGAGAATGATAATATTACCTGACACCTAATTGCAGTCAATCGGCAAGTACGTCCTTGGATGCTGTCTCGGTCTCACGCCTTCAATTGGAACAGGGTTGCCGCATAACGATTCCAAGTTATTTTATAAGGCGACTATTTAGTGATTTTTAGTACGATGGATTCGGTCACTCTCATCTGAAGCAGAGGGGAACAAGTATAGTGCCTCGTATTGACAGTTAATTTCTTACTCGTTTAGTTGTTGTTGTTTTTTAGCAATGCAAACATGTTTACATAATGATTAAACAATCATGCTGGACATACAAAAATGCATGTGAAATGTATACGAACAGAAGTACACTTGTGATTTAGTTGTCATTTGTATGTATGAATAATTAGTGATCATGCCAGGTCGCTCCATAAGGCCGAACTGACAGTTACAATTTCGGACTCCGTAACATATTAGAACTTTCGTGAACAAGACGCGATGACTAATACCCTGCAGCTAATCAACTCACTGCTCAATTCCTCCCTGCAGAAAACCACGCTGCCCGCGGCAGTATGATATGACAGCGATGATTACCCGTGGAATCATGCGCTTCACCGGCTGGCCAGCGTGCTACTACGGCATGTGTTGTTTTGACGCTGAGCGGAGCATGAAGAGGCCGTGACAGGCTATGCGGTACGCACGTCCGTGCGAGGGAGTGTGAGTGAGACAGGAACATCCGGAGTTCAGCAGATTGTTATTATAGTAGATTATTGCATTATTGAGCTGGTCAGGTTTCAATGGACTCGTTGTCCTACAGTCGTCGCGGGGCTTTCGGTTCGGTGTTGTGTGTCAACCTCTCATGTTATTTTTAGAGCACACGAGTTAACACCATCCTAGTGGAGTTCATTTCAAGATCATACTATGCATGTGAACACGGTTGTGTATAGGATATATCTGTTAGCAACTGAGAATAGTGGATAAATCATATATATTAATAAGTACACAAGTTTGAATAGTACTCCAGTATAACACAAATGAAAATCAGGAACATCGATCTCAGGACAATTTACATTCAACGGCGGTATTGGTGTTCATGTCTTCTTCTGACGATATGACGATTGGCTACCATTTCAACGTATCTCCTTGACTGAAACTTACAAATGGTCAAGGCATAATGGAAACAGTGGCAGCATTTTGCAGCTAGAGTACTGGTGCAAAATTGCTTCAGGATTCACACCACCTTTCAGAAAGAGACCTATCTTTGCAAATCCCGTATTGTGGACGATGATATCTAAGCACACTCATTTTTTTGAAACAAGCTAATACATAGTTCTTGTAATGAATTATACATTCAGATCGACTGCGATCGAGCATAAATGTCACTATAAATTATTCACGGACCTCGTAGTGATCAAGGGAGTGATTTTGTTTATACAGACTTTGAAGACATTGCGTGGGCTTTGTGAATGATTTATGGGCCTTCTCTTTATGACATTATATATTCTGAAGAAGGGACAAATATTACTGATTACTGGAGTTTCTAGGATGGTGTCCACATATTTTGTTACTGCTCGTGATGAAATCCAACGAATTTTGCAGTTATGTTGGCATGTGTGGATGGATGGATGTGTGTGTGTTTGATGCTGAGCTTGTCATCTACTATAGTCCAGTCTGAATGGACCAAGCGAGCTGGTATTTGATGTGTGGGTTTCTGACGATGCGTACCGGAGCACTATTTATTTCGAGGTCAATTTTGATAAAATAAATGATAAAATTACCTGATCAAACAGTGGTGTGTGGTTTCAGGATGATGCGTGCAAGCACGCTATTCATTTTGGTGCCAATCAGAAATGAATTTTAGTTCATTTTTTTCTATTTTTCGTATTTTTTTCGGTACAACCTGAGTTGACCGATCAAGGTGGAATTCAGTGCCTGGATTTGTAATTATTTGTGATCTGATGTCTATTTCGTTGAAAAATACATAATTTCTTGAATGTTCATACATTTGGTACTTTCGGCTTGCAATTGAGCAAAACTGCCTGATCGAATCAAGCACTCTCATGAGATCACTATTGTAATTAAGAATTGAATTGTTCCACATAATCCAGAAGTAATCTATCAGTCTAAGACTTTTTGGTTCGTCATACTTCATATACATACATTGCCTCTCATTATAGGTCGATAAACTGTAAAATTGGAGGGTGAATATTCACCAAACTCAGCAGTTGATTAAAAATTTACCAATTGTATGGAATCCATTCTGATGATGAGCAATAGGCATAGTATGAGTTTGGCCTATAGATTGTCAATGGGCTCTGGTCAACTTGTTGAAGATGCATAATACTTAACGTTACAATATTT
>JAUOBX010252741.1:0-11500 GCA_032360705.1 Eupentacta quinquesemita
CACTTCCATTCCGCCAGGCCAGCAGGAGGGCCCTTCAGGCCCTCGATCTGGCCATATCTTTCCTCAATACACATACGGTATTTCATTATTACAATATTCAGTGACGGGGTTAGAGCTTATTACATGGGCGGTGGCTGATCACTCTGTGGTTAATACAATATTTGAACACTATTTTCATCAAATTATTAGAACAATCATTGTAACATGACTACAACTATGTCGATCGCACCATTGTTATTATTTTAACAAATGTTCGTTCGTTTGTTTCAATATTCCTCCCTCGCGGGAATACAGCGGCAGGATTCCTCCTGGAATATTGTCACCAAGCTAGCAATCCAGTGACCAGTTTCGTGCTTAAAACCAATGCACGAGTTGACCTCCATGAGTAACCTCAGTAAGGGATAACAGGAACTTCCCCGTCGCCCAGAAACTGGACGACAATTTCACCGTATCGAGCCTCAAACCCGGCCCACGAGTGCCACAGCCTCATGAATGCTAGTCTCGCAACCACTTATTTACATGGTTGGACGTCAAAGGTCTCAGATGAGTGATGTATTTATAATATTCAGTGACATGATCGTGACATGATCAGAGGTTAATTAGACATTCGGGATCACCTATAGTCCACACCCACCAAGTTTCGTTCAAATCCGACAAAGTAAGGAAATCGCATAAGTTAGGCGAATTCGACCTCTGGTGACCTTGAAATGGTCGTCATGGTTTTCGGGACCAACTAAATGCTACACCCACCAAGTTTTGTGTAAATCGAATGAACTCGAGATAGTTTCGCAAAAAAGTCTGCGAAATAGATACCCGCAGTCATGTAGCATCGCCAATTTTCGAACTCATTTGATATTTTACTGGGGCGAACATGTGTACCAAATTTCGAATGAATCAGACAAAGTGTTAGATAATTATTGCGCTAACGCCTGAAGTTTCCAGCGGCGGTGGTGGCAGCGGCGGCTCAGACAGCGGCGCCTACACCCACTAGACCATAATATCCCCAGACGCTGAGACGCGTCCCGGGGATATAATAATCAGGCGGTAACTGATAACACTATTGATATCGAAAAGCTCTAAAGAGTGTGTTCAGCAATTGAACACGGTCTGAACACTTGTCAATCAAATTCGAATCCTATACTTTCTCAGGACCTAAACACATACATTCGCTGGGAACTCGTGTAATCTCTCACCAGGTTCAGAATATAAACGTGTTCTCAAACGGTGGTTGAACGCTAAACACATTCGTGTACATTATGTCAGAGTCCATTTCATGGGTGCTCATTGATAATGCCAGAGGAGTGGTAATAAGAACTCTTTTGCTAGTGCATGTTATATCGTATTTTTCCCGTTTAGAAATTTGGATAGGAACCAGATATCTCTTCTCCCACGTGACATGCTATGGGGTACCACATCGCTGGAAACCATGTGAGTATACTTATCTTACCTCATACCTTTCAGGGATGAACAAATTCACTCTAATTTTTGCACGAGGTATTTCTATGTTTGCTATAACGAGACTCTTTATACGGGAAGCCGATTAAGGCGATGAGTTAGTTTTGTTTTCCAAGTATTACACTGACCGTGGAACACTTTAAGTACTAGGCCTAGTTGTTCACATAGCGAGCATAATTCAAGTGACGTTTTTTCGTACAGGGACTATTATTATCGTTATTAGTTTATTTACTCAGTTTCAGTTTCAGTTTCAGTTTATTTATCATTTCAGTGAACAAAATCATATAGTATTACAACCTCTCAGATATATCTACTGAGATATAAATAATGTCTTAGATGAACAAATCCCCGAAATGAATGGAGACCAAAAGCAGTCAGACAACTTATACGAAGTCTGGCCACCAAAACAGAGCAAACAAGAAAAATACAATAATATTATCTCGTTCTTATATAGCGCTTTTGCACGTCGATGACGTGCTCAAAGCGCTTTACAGATATTAATCCTGATCATTTGTGACTTGTCAAACCCGCGCTTTATATAGTGCTCATTTCTTTCTGTTCTTTCCAGACGCACATACACTGTGTATCATTGTGTCCCCCGGTGGACATCCCAATAGGGCTGCCACATTCGGCGCACGCTTATAATTACAAGTCACCTCATAAGGTTCCCAGAAACGCCTGGGTGAGACGAGGCACCGGTAATATCAGCCGTCCGGAAATCGAACCAGCCGCCTTCTGATCACTAGTCCAATGCTCTACCGACTGAGCTAATCCGATACCCGATCGTTAAGATGATTAATTAGCCTGGCGCTTGAAAATACTTATGGTATAGCTGAGTTTGGGATTATCATGTAAAGCATTCCAAAAAAGGGGACACCAGTGTGAGTAGTGAAACGATATTTGCGCAATATAAAGACAATGACATGTATAACATTTTTCAATTCATCATTCAACGGATGGCAAGTTGCAGACAACGTTTTTCTCTTTTCATTTTCATCTTACTACAGCGTAATTTCAACAAACAATGTGACGATCATTCCCCCGGATTTGTTTTCTAATTCTACGATGCTCAAGCATGTGTGAGTAGCTTATACACATCCACACGATTGATCACACGAAATGAGTGAAAAATAAACTCCATACATTTTAGGTAACATTTTCACAACATTCAATATGGGTACATTTTACCTAAGCTGTGTAACCCTCACCATAAGCGAAATGTACATATATTCAGTTCACCATAATATCACCTGACATATGGAGTTCGCATTCTACAAAAATAGTTTTGAGTGTTATATTTCAGTTCATATATCCATTTAGGTTAAGGATTCATTTATTCATTCAACAAGGCGGAAACTAACGCCGAATTAGCCAACTCAGCAAAATTGACATAATTTGACCGCAACCGATACTTCGAGGAGTGTATTACACACATCAATTCATTGACCTCTGGATATTCGGTCGTTTATGTTTGACTGAGCAATTTTATAAATTATAGATGAGCGCCTATTTGTTTGAGAGCATATGTTCGAGAAAACGAATAAAACCAACTCCGAGCGGAGAGAAAATTGCGTGTCTTGACAGGTAAAGTACCCACCAAAACACCTCGAACAAGTGTTTAGACGCACTGTTCTAAACGCTACTTTTGCTGTCACAAATACGAGTTTAAATGCTGAGAACAGTAGTAAATCCCAAGCGTATACCCTAGTTTGTTTAGCTTGAATGGAGTAGGTGAATTATCATGTATTTCCAACACGTTTATAGTTTAAATATGTTTAAAAAGCGGTGTCGAAATGGTGTTCAATTTCCAAACGCTATATTAGAGTGGAAACGTTCTGCCCAACAATGTATTTATGATGTGAGCTCGCAAAGAAGTGCTCGAAACCAAGCACATTGATAATGCGAAATTTAAATATTTCGACAGTGAATGTCAGGAATGACAAAGAATGTTTTCATCCTATAGGAACTTCGATGGAAACAGTATAGCAGTTCTACCACCGGGACTATTCGCCAACAGTTCTAATTTACATATATTGTGAGTAAAATTGACATATTATTGGCACCTTCGACCTTTGAACCTCAACAGGTAACAATGACGCGTGGTTATAACGCAGAGTGGTACTGGTAACATGCTGTTGAGGTAATCACTATTTTCATTCTCTTGATGGTTTACTTGCTGGACACGGGTAACGATCCCACATTAGCCAGCAAAGGTGCATACCTGGATACAGCACTCCCGTCAGCTGCGAACCCTCGCCAGGTCATGGACCAGGCGTGATCTCCATGTGAAGGAGAGGAGTCATAACACGCAGACGACAACATATATATCACATTCCCCTCATTGTGAGCAATCGGGATAAAGCACTCTGCTCAAAGGTGTAGCCCGGACCTGAACCGGTAGCCTCTAAATCACCAGCTCGGCGATCTAGCAAACCAGGCTACCACGCTCAACATAGTCAGGTGGCTTATTAACAAATTTTAGGATAATTACCGGCCGGACAAAAGTACCAAATTTGGTACGGAGTTTCTTCTCGATATATCTATTGACCTTATCCATGGAACCGACTCCATCTGATCCAATTTTCCGAAATGGCGGCTGAAGTCCAAGAACGCCGCCATCAAATAAGAAAAGCTGTATATCTGGTTATAGAAGTCGGAGATAGATGAATGAAAGGTCAACTCCGATGTTTGGGAGGTCACCAAAACCAATGATGATGATGGCATTTGGTTCAGGTATCTCAGTTTCAAGATGGTGGCAAAAATCTGTGATGGTCGCCAGACAAGGGAAAATGTAATATATATGGCTGTGATAGTCGCAACTGTGCGGATGGGGCTGTTGTAGAGACCATCCATACACTGGAAGACACAGGCAAGGAGAAGCACCAATAGTGTGTGAAGAATGAGCTCGTGGATCAAAGTAACTCCATACACGATAGGATATCAAAGAACACACTGCCTCTGTTCCCAACGAAGCCTAATGAATAATCACATGGTTGCAAGGAGTTTGATGTGTTTGAGAACAACGTGGCCGTCTTCGGTCAGCGATACATTCTTGCAAAGTAGAGATGTTGACATTTCTGAATTATATGCTCACGACGTCGAGTCGTATAATCCATCCAATCTCTCTTGTACCAAGAGTCAGCTCCTACACTGTACCAAGGCACCAAACCAAACGGAGGAACCGGTAGCATAGTCATACGACTGCTAAGTTCTGGATGGTGCAGTACATGCATTGTCTATAACGAATGTTACGACATCCCAGGAGTATGCTGATGACGTATCCATGCCCTATCTTGAATTTTAGCTACGGAATACAAAGCAAGTGTATGCTGCATGGAACGACTGATCAGATAGTCTGAAGGAGAGTATCAGTGAGAAACGAGGCAGAGGTGCTTTTAGGAAAGTATCAGGGGACGGCGGGCAACAGGAATATTTTCTTTCGTAATCCGAACAACAGGAAATAACTGTTTGATTCTCCGTCATCACAGGCTGTGGATAGAGGTATCTCTCCGGGAGGTTCCGAATTCATTACAACTGAAGAGCACGTAACATGTGTTGGAGCACTAATTGAAATGCTCATGTGTAATCCGGGAGAAGCGGACCTGTGAATTGTGGTTCATGTCAGGCATGTTTTAGAGGATGGAGCAAGTTCCATCCAAGTGCGAAAAGTGTTCCATGACCTCTCTCTGATAAACGCTCATCTTGATCTATGGGTTGCGTTTGGAGCTGGCAAGAACAACACTCATTACAGCATCAACGCCGCTTGTTCCAGCCTCGGTTAACGCAAAGACGATCCATGCCCGTTTTATCACCCCTTATCAGGATGGGATACAACCTCAGCATTCAAAGGAAAGAGAAGAAACGTACTGGCAAGGGTGAGAAGTTACTGTTACTGGTCCCTCTCGTACATCTTGGCACACACCCGTTTGAGCAACTGTCCTTACACTCTGAACCTTCTCAGAGAATTGAGAGATTCGGTATTATAGTCTATGACAAAATCAGTGACACCATAAATGTTAACAGTGCCAGAATTGAGCTGTTCAGCCAGGAGAGGCAAGCTGTTGACAGGATACCCCCTACTCAGAATGTGCTGATTCAGCACTCCAGGTGGGTTGTATACCAGGCTGGGATCTGGACAACATTCATGGTATCTCAGCAAGCGAACCCAGACTTAACTGACGATGGGTGGGTGAAAACAGGAATTCATGGGAGCATGTCTGGTCTACCATTTGAGGCATCTAAAGCGTGAGATGTGGCTGCAAAAAAGCCTGTACGGTCTGCAAATGCAGCAAGGTGAACCTCCAAGAATCTCCATGTCAGTGGATATATCCATCCAAGTAGGCTACATCGACTATGGACTGTGTGGTAGAGCAACCATGCAATGAAGTATTGGCGATGATCCTTGAATATTACCAGTAGGCCCCTTATATACTCTGAGATCAATGGAAGAGGTACTTTACCATTTTTATCGTCAGTACAAGGGGTATATTTCTATCACACGCCAACCTCGATAGCTGAATTATTATTACTTCGACTCTATATAGGTCACCAAGAGTTAAACACCCAACACCCGTTCTAGACACCATACAATAACCAGTTTGTCTTATTGTCTCGATGCATAAACTAAACACCCGTCGGTTGAAGAGTTTGGACTGGGGGAGGGATAAT
Organism: Eupentacta quinquesemita; assembly: GCA_032360705.1. Taxonomy (NCBI): domain Eukaryota; kingdom Metazoa; phylum Echinodermata; class Holothuroidea; order Dendrochirotida; family Sclerodactylidae; genus Eupentacta; species Eupentacta quinquesemita. The sequence continues at coordinate 6,124 of JAUOBX010252741.1, forward strand.
TTATTCTAAATTTCTGGTCGCTATTTTGAAAGTGAGTTAATCGAGCACCATGACATGATCACTTTTTTATCCGGTAATCACAAAACAAACTTTCTTATGGCACCTCATTTATTCATGTCCGAAATTTACACAAAGATATATTTGACTTCCTTCTCTGGCAGCCATGTTGGATTTCAGACGCCTATTCGGAAATAAGTCACCAGAGCAACATGGAATGACCAAAATCTGTTTAAGTGAATATTGAAACCACTAAAATGACACCTCATTTTGCTCCTCTTCTGATTTTCACAGCCAGACATATTACTTTTTCCCTTTTTTGGCTGCCATTTTGGATTTTGGCCGCCATCCTAAAACTGAGCTATCTGGGCCATATGCCATAATCAGCATCTGTTTTGGTGACCCTCAAAACACCAGAATTTACCTTTTATCCGTTCATCTCCGACTTCTATAATTAGTTATACAACTTTTCCTGGCGATGGCGATCATCTTGGATTGTGGCCGCCATCTTGACACTGAGCTATCTGAGCCACATATCATCATCAGCATTCGTTTTGGTGATCCTCAAAACATCGGAATTGTCTCTATATTTGTCTATCTCCGACTTCTTTAACCAGATATATAACTTTTCCTGTTTCATGGCGGCCTTTTTGGATTTTAATCGCCATCTCGGAAAATCAGATCCGGTCGAGTGAGTCCACGAAAGAAAACGATAGATAGGCCGAGAAGAAACCCCATGCCAAATTTGGAACTTTTGTCCGCTCGGTCACAATGAATTTGCTAAGCCACCTGACTAACATTAATAACGAAAACCTCTCAGGACCGTGTTAACGTGTTGGTCATGATCCTCTATATTTCGTACATGACGTAGGCGGAATAATAACAGAAAAGTGACGATAAGCATGCAAGTTCGATGTCTAGCTTCGATTCCAGCACTAGGCGATAATTGTTTCCCAGAGGTGGCTGAATTCGCAGTTGCGATTAGCGAAGTATTGGTTACCGGATTCTGCTGTGGTGGGACGGACTTGGTGATTAGGTTCGACTGCGAGCAGTAACTGTGAAAGTTGCCCTGAGATGGTGGTCCGATTCTTCAGGTCACTAATCGTCCGTCGAATTGAGGTAACATGTCAGCCTAGGGGAGAGGTTGCCGCGGTTTAGGATTGCTCACACCGGCCTCGATTTGTTCACTCGAGAAAAGAGCGGCCGTGTATTCCAACCAAATCTACAATCATCAACTTCGTGGCAGGATATTCTAACTGGCGAAACATATATCCTGAAATTGTTCACCCACCCGTGTGTAAGCAAACAGTCGTATATTAGGCGTTTCATTCATTCTTCTTCTATATCATACACGTACATTTCATTCTCCTTGTATTCCTCTGCAATATTTATAGTAACATCTGTGAGTGGCATTCGCCATATACCGATATATATCTATCAGTATTATTCAGGCCCTCACGAAATGAGCTGAAAACTCAACTCTGATAATATGAACGAAAACATGATGACTGGGTGGCTCTGTTTGGTAACAATTTCATGTCGTAAGTAAGATCACTCCGAACAGGAGACTGTTTTTATCGCACAACAACGAGATGAATACTACATATTCGTTTTTGTTTTCAATAGATATTGACTATAATTTATATACCACAACTCCATTTCATCCATCAGAATCTTGTCACGGAATAACTTCACGGACCTGCCCGGCGATCTACTCAGGAATATGACTCGTCTTACGACGGTGTATGTATACTACTCTTTTCAAAGACATGCCCATATCTATTCGTCTGTCTGTCTGTCTGTCCATCTGTTCGTACATCTGCCGTTTGCCTGTCTGTCTGGAGGCATGTAATGTATGTATTTATGCCTGTCTATATATACATATCTGTCTGTCTTTCGAGGTTGTGCGATGTATGGTACATGTAACGGGGTCGGGTTCGAACTCTCCGATGGCCCAATTCAGCCTGTACGGCAGGGTTTATCGGCAACTGGTTCCGCCCGGCTAGACTGGGTACTGGTCGGCGACGGTTCTCGCTTTGGGCTCCGCACCCTGTCCCGCAGAGCCTGTAGCAGGATCGCTCGGCATGTTCTCCCAGCGAGGTAGGTTGGGTTCTCCCTCGCGGCCTCGTACCCAGTCCAGCCCACGTCGACGCGGCGTACACACTTCAAATAGGGAGACGACAGTTCTATGTACAGTTTGAGTATATATTCTACGCTACTAATACGAAAAGGACAGCGGTTACATGATGATATTTACACTATATACAAGTGAGTGACCACCGGGTCTATGTTCAGATCACACCACACCCCCGATGTCAACTGAAAACCTACTCGTTTGGGTCCTCCATACCATCTAAAATGTACGGTTGTGCTCAAATGCATATAATTTGACAACGTGGATACTACAGGGTTCAATGGCAGCTCATTGACTTGCACAGGGGGTACAACGGGGCTCATAGCAGCCCATTGACTAGCACAGGGGGTACAACGGGGCTCAATGGCGGTCTATTGAATTGCAAAGGGGTACAACGCGGCTCAATGGCAGCCCATTGACTAGCACAGGGGTACAACGGGGCTCAATGGCGGCCTATTGACTAGCACAGAGGGTACAACGGGGCTCCGTGGCGGCATATTGACTTGCACAGGGGGTACAACGGTGTTCAGTGGCGGCCCCCCATTGACTTGCACAGGGGTACGACGGGGCTCGATGGCAGCCTATTGACTTGCACAGGGGGTACTACGTGGGTCATGCGATGACAGCCCATCGATCACTCCGTAGGCTACATGCCACGAGGCCCATCACGTGCCGGACCGATAAGAGCACATCAATCAAAATCTGTCACACGTAACAAACTTGCAGTTTTAACATTCTCAATTTCCCAGTGACATATGGCCTGTACATGTTTTTTTCATTTCATTCAATATGCCCTACTCTCATTTACTGCCATAAGAATGAACCCATAGCTGGCCTGTATAGACATATACGTATGAGAGTTGCCATTGTTTCAATTCATTGTCATAATCTTCATTGATTTCATTGTTTTACCTTCGTTTATTCTGCTGTGGTGAACATTTTCGAGGAATAATAATTGTTATGAATTTCTTCAGCTGAATGACATTTGCAGTCATGAAACCCATCATGTATCACAACCGAACACATAAAGCTGAAATCAGTCTCTATAGCCATCTGCGGGTGCGAAAACCAAAAATTTCGCGTGGCTGCTCCGCTTAGATAGTCTCCCTCAATTAGTTCCCCCCGAATACCATGGATCCAAGCCCATTAATCCTACTAGACGAAACCATTTAAATCGGGAACAACTGTAAGCGATCGACGATAGACACTAGAGACACCGAATCTCAATGCGCCACTGAACGTATGGTCAGATGGTGGTGAAAAGTGGCAGTCGAACGGAGGAGTAAACTGGGAAACGACCGCGAAGTTTCAAAATTTGACCGGGAAACTCGGCCTCCCCCCTCCCCCTGAGGAGTAACCCCAGTTACGCCACTGTCTTAGATACATACTCTACAAGTCAGTTAAGTGAGTTCACGATTATCAAAGCACATGCTCACAGCGGCTAAACGTACGAGAACGGACGAAATTTCTAGATTTCATCGATATACAGTGGACTGAGTGGAGTGTTGCTTCCTTGAGAATATTCGATCAATTGATATTACTTGTGTGAACAGTATTCAATTACGGAGGATCCTTGCCCACTCCACAATGTTGTTCACCCCTTATCCTATAATGAACGAACAAGACCATTTTCCAGGAGTGACCACCATATTCGAACAAGCAATTAGTCAATTAACTCAATTCCCTTGATAGTGTTGGTTGAGAAAATTCGAGGTAATCCATAGGCATCAGAAATCTTGTCACCAAATTGGTGACTGAAATATCCTATCTGGAATCATTCAAACAGAAAATCATAAAGCCTAATTGTCATCGATATGCCCCAGTGGACCTGGAACAACTGAGACGTCAGAGATAAACAATGTTTTTGATGCCCCAGATTTGAAAAATAGCACTTTGGACATGCAAATGTCTGACCACTTCTTTTTCATTTCAGCTCGAGAACAGGGTATTAATTATCTAATTAGTTGAGCGCCACTATAGGTTGGCGCGGAGCGTCAAAGAAAATTTATGTTTATGATTCCCCCAGATCGCCGAAAATAACACTTTGGGGCATGGAAATGACTGACCAGATATCGTAATTTAGTTTCAGAACCAAATATACTTTCCAGTGCGCGTTCTAACCGTATCTAGTTTCGAAAATATTGAGTTCATATCCGCAATCACTGTATTATCGAAAAGATAAAGGAATATTGGTAAAGTAGCAATGAGCCTTCATAAATATGGGACAATACTACGTTCGGTTCAATTGCATGACGACTGTTTTATTGGCGCGCTAAGTACTACAGGTTAGCGAGTAGCGCACCATCTTCCGATTAGGGGGCACCTGATTACCATTTGAGCGGAGCGCCACCATCGGTTGACGCGGAGCGTACGAAGGAAATTTCCAGTTTTCAAACCCCCAGATGGAAGCAGGTGGCTCCTAAAGAGTGTTTTCAGCTATATATATTTTATTGTGGTACATTGGTTTCATGACACTGCAAATGTAATTACCCAAAAAAGTTCCTATAATTCTCTGAGAAATTGTAACACAGCAGATCAGATGGGTTCGATGTTCCCGGGGGTCGATGTTCCCGGGGTTCGATGTTCCCGAGGATCGTTGTTCCCGAGGTTCGATGTTCCCGGGGTTCGATGTTCCCGAGGTTCGATGTTACCGAGGTTCGATGTTTCCCGTTTTCGAATGAATGAGCATGCTTCTTGGGGGGACCTCTACGGCCGCGTGCGCCGTCTCTCTCCCGCGAAGAAGAGTGCCATAGTCGGTGCGTTCGGAAATTGCCAGGGGTCGCTCGCGAGGGATCGAGCCAATACGGCACGCCCAATCATTCGGAAACGCGGAACATCGAACCCTGCCATCCCCATTACGACTAGGGCAGGCATAAGTGACCTTTATATGGTAGGGTCAATTGTGTTGGCAGGCTCGCTCAGTTCGATCATTGCACCTACATCCGAAACGATCGTGTTGTCATCAACATACCTGGAATACAACAAACAGTTCAAACCTTCCAATTCTAGTTTCTTCTTCAATTCACGGTCCCACCAGATCATCAATACCTGCGCCATATCACCAGCTAGTGTGAAGCCATAATGGTAATAATAATAATAATTTTTTTTATTTTTTATTCACCACAGCTGTTGAGTCGATACCGAGGTTCCTCCAAACTGTTGGCATTTTTAGAACGGAGATATCGAGCAGAGACACATGCCGCATCAGCCTAACTAGAATAGATCGTCGTAGAAGCGACAAAATAC